>SZWC01005649.1:43312-54623 GCA_023375785.1 Penium margaritaceum | reverse complement strand
GGGGGGGGGGGGGGGGGGGGGGGGGGGGGGGGGTCGAGCGTCGATATGCCCCCTCCCCCCCAACACCACGATTGTATCGGGGGTGGGTATCGGACGGTGTTATGTAAGTACGCAAAAATTTAAACACTAGTGTAACTATACACTTGTGTACTACATATGTTATTTGTTGGATAAACGATCTGAAACAATCCTCCAATTCACTTCGTGGTCGGGGGGGGAGGGGGGGGGATCGATCGTCGATACCCTCTCCCCCCCCCTCAAACACCGAGTGTATTGGGGAGGGTAGCGGATAATGTATCGTAAATACGCAAAACTAAAACAAAATTGTATCGATACACTTGAGTACCGTATAGGCTGCAGGATTGTATTGTACGTTCTCGGAAAAGAAAACACAAGAGCATCGATTTATTTTTGTATTTAATCAGTTCTCATCGAATACACTTTCCGATGCAATCCGCTAATAAACTTTTGACTTCAAGGGGGAATGGGGGGAAGGGCCTCAAACCCGTTCCTTCAAAACCTGGACGTTGAATGACGAGATATGAGATCGGAACCGCCCCTCTCCAGCTACCGTCCCCTCGCCAGAGAAGATAAAATTCACCTTTGCCGCTCGAGTGACAGTGGCAGCAAGAACTTAGGGTGAGTTTGGATAGGCCCGCATAGAGCCTGGCGGACGCACAAGACAGCGACCTGGGACGTCGCAGTCCGGGTCGTATTACTTTCCGTAAGTGATGCTAGAACTACCGAGGGGGGGCGAAGTCCGACAGCATTGACTCACACTGGCGGTGTGGTCAACCGCGCTGGTTGGAGTAACGGTTGGTAAGGAGGCGTCTGTAGCGGTCAAAACGCAGAACACCGCGACCGTCAGGCTCTATGCGGGCCTATCCAAACTTACCCTTAACTCTCGCTCTCGCGCCAGGATCTTGCTGTTGCTTGATCGGTTATCTACCCCGCTTCATGCAGAAATGACCTGCGTTAGGCATAAACGTCTTTCATTACTATATACGACAACTACAATATTACAAAACAAACACAAAATACTCCTTTCATCATAAACTATTCCACATTAGGTCAAAACAAAATTGGAATATATTTTCAACAAAGGAATGTTATTTTCTGTTTCCTTAAAAACTTGGAAAGAATTAAATACTCATGTAAGTTCAATGAATGTTCCAAAACGATGTACACAAATGAATGTATGTATGATCGCATACAAGAAAATTCCAAGAAACATTGCTCTTGTTCTAGAACTCATTCTAGGAAGGTTCTTTGTCATACAATCTATTCTTGTACGCAATTCAGGTTGTATATGGATTTGGAGTGATTAAGCATAAATGCAAGAAGCTGAGACACCTCAGTCTGTGGTACCTTGTACGGGGTGAGGGCACTCGGGAGGAATCTCCACAACTGAACGCCAGCATCTATGGCCTCCTCGTGGCTGCCTCTACTGGCCTCCCATCCCTCCAATCGATGCGACTTGATGTCCTTCCAATGCCAATACATGCCCGCGCTTTTGGGGAGGTAGCACAAGGCATCACCAGCACCACCTCCTCTTCCCCCGCCACAAGGACCAGTGCCATCAACACACTTTGCAACAAGAGCAGCAGAAGCAGCAGCAGCAACAACAGCAGTAGCAGCAGCAGAAAATTTCACCCATTCCGAAGCCTAAGGGACCTGAAAGTTGTGGCACCCTTTGATTTGGAGAGCGGCTTGGGAGTGGACCTTGCGTGGTTTGTCCACTTCCCTTTGCTTCGTGAACTAGACCTTGACGTTGAGAGCGTGATAGCCACTCCGGTGGGTGAGAATTCTGTTTTCCTCAATATCATGCTTCTGAAAATGTGTGTACGCAATACAAGCTTCTTGTGCCTTGACCTTCTCCCTCGCCTTCAATCTCTGTCCTTTTGTTACACGCCATATCCCGTGGATGCAAGGTTTGTGGCACCTGGCAACTGGTTTGAGGTCAGGGGCAACTTGTCGACAGACACTCCGCTGTTGGAGGTGTTTGATGCTGCCTTAGTTCTAAGGATGAAAGGCCTGTCCCTGTCGCACTTTAAAGGACTACGCCACCTGCAGCATGTTGGCATAAACCTCACTGCCTGTGACACTGTCCTCTCTGTCGCATGTCACAAGCCTCTGCCTCACCGAAGGAGCCAACCGCCAAGCAAGAGGGATGGAGGAGCTCGTGTCACTGCGCCGGCTCTCTCTGACAAAGGTCAAGCCATTGGACATGGCGTCACAGCTCTCGGGGCTCTCTCTCTCCTCACTTGGCTCACGATCCGTGGATTTTGTCTTCCTTCGTCTTCTTCCACCAGTTCTCCAACTGGTTGTGGCATTGGTCGCGCTGATCATGGTCGCAGTGGTGGTGGTGGTGGTGGTGGTGGTGGTGGTGGTTGTGGTGGTGGTGGTGGTGGTGGTGGTGGTGGTGGTGGTGGTGGTGGTGGTGGTGGTGGTGGTCGTGGTGGTGGTGGTGGTGGTGGTGGTGGTGGTGGGGGTGGTGGTGGTGGTGGTGGTGGTGGTGGTGGTCGTGGTGGTGGTGGTGGTGGTGGTGGTGGTGGTGGGGGTGGTGGTGGTGGTGGTGGTGGTGGTGGTGGTCGTGGTGGTGGTGGTGGTGGTGGTGGTGGTGGTGGGGGTGGTGGTGGTGGTGGTGGTGGTGGTGGTGGTCGTGGTGGTGGTGGTGGTGGTGGTGGTGGTGGTGGGGGTGGTGGTGGTGGTGGTGGTGGTGGTGGTGGTCGTGGTGGTGGTGGTGGTGGTGGTGGTGGTGGTGGGGGTGGTGGTGGTGGTGGTGGTGGTGGTGGTGGTCGTGGTGGTGGTGGTGGTGGTGGTGGTGGTGGTGGGGGTGGTGGTGGTGGTGGTGGTGGTGGTGGTGGTCGTGGTGGTGGTGGTGGTGGTGGTGGTGGTGGTGGGGGTGGTGGTGGTGGTGGTGGTGGTGGTGGTGGTCGTGGTGGTGGTGGTGGTGGTGGTGGTGGTGGTGGGGGTGGTGGTGGTGGTGGTGGTGGTGGTGGTGGTCGTGGTGGTGGTGGTGGTGGTGGTGGTGGTGGTGGGGGTGGTGGTGGTGGTGGTGGTGGTGGTGGTGGTCGTGGTGGTGGTGGTGGTGGTGGTGGTGGTGGTGGGGGTGGTGGTGGTGGTGGTGGTGGTGGTGGTGGTCGTGGTGGTGGTGGTGGTGGTGGTGGTGGTGGTGGGGGTGGTGGTGGTGGTGGTGGTGGTGGTGGTGGTCGTGGTGGTGGTGGTGGTGGTGGTGGTGGTGGTGGGGGTGGTGGTGGTGGTGGTGGTGGTGGTGGTGGTCGTGGTGGTGGTGGTGGTGGTGGTGGTGGTGGTGGGGGTGGTGGTGGTGGTGGTGGTGGTGGTGGTGGTCGTGGTGGTGGTGGTGGTGGTGGTGGTGGTGGTGGGGGTGGTGGTGGTGGTGGTGGTGGTGGTGGTGGTCGTGGTGGTGGTGGTGGTGGTGGTGGTGGTGGTGGGGGTGGTGGTGGTGGTGGTGGTGGTGGTGGTGGTCGTGGTGGTGGTGGTGGTGGTGGTGGTGGTGGTGGGGGTGGTGGTGGTGGTGGTGGTGGTGGTGGTGGTCGTGGTGGTGGTGGTGGTGGTGGTGGTGGTGGTGGGGGTGGTGGTGGTGGTGGTGGTGGTGGTGGTGGTCGTGGTGGTGGTGGTGGTGGTGGTGGTGGTGGTGGGGGTGGTGGTGGTGGTGGTGGTGGTGGTGGTGGTCGTGGTGGTGGTGGTGGTGGTGGTGGTGGTGGTGGGGGTGGTGGTGGTGGTGGTGGTGGTGGTGGTGGTCGTGGTGGTGGTGGTGGTGGTGGTGGTGGTGGTGGGGGTGGTGGTGGTGGTGGTGGTGGTGGTGGTGGTCGTGGTGGTGGTGGTGGTGGTGGTGGTGGTGGTGGGGGTGGTGGTGGTGGTGGTGGTGGTGGTGGTGGTCGTGGTGGTGGTGGTGGTGGTGGTGGTGGTGGTGGGGGTGGTGGTGGTGGTGGTGGTGGTGGTGGTGGTCGTGGTGGTGGTGGTGGTGGTGGTGGTGGTGGTGGGGGTGGTGGTGGTGGTGGTGGTGGTGGTGGTGGTCGTGGTGGTGGTGGTGGTGGTGGTGGTGGTGGTGGGGGTGGTGGTGGTGGTGGTGGTGGTGGTGGTGGTCGTGGTGGTGGTGGTGGTGGTGGTGGTGGTGGTGGGGGTGGTGGTGGTGGTGGTGGTGGTGGTGGTGGTCGTGGTGGTGGTGGTGGTGGTGGTGGTGGTGGTGGGGGTGGTGGTGGTGGTGGTGGTGGTGGTGGTGGTCGTGGTGGTGGTGGTGGTGGTGGTGGTGGTGGTGGGGGTGGTGGTGGTGGTGGTGGTGGTGGTGGTGGTCGTGGTGGTGGTGGTGGTGGTGGTGGTGGTGGTGGGGGTGGTGGTGGTGGTGGTGGTGGTGGTGGTGGTCGTGGTGGTGGTGGTGGTGGTGGTGGTGGTGGTGGGGGTGGTGGTGGTGGTGGTGGTGGTGGTGGTGGTCGTGGTGGTGGTGGTGGTGGTGGTGGTGGTGGTGGGGGTGGTGGTGGTGGTGGTGGTGGTGGTGGTGGTCGTGGTGGTGGTGGTGGTGGTGGTGGTGGTGGTGGGGGTGGTGGTGGTGGTGGTGGTGGTGGTGGTGGTCGTGGTGGTGGTGGTGGTGGTGGTGGTGGTGGTGGGGGTGGTGGTGGTGGTGGTGGTGGTGGTGGTGGTCGTGGTGGTGGTGGTGGTGGTGGTGGTGGTGGTGGGGGTGGTGGTGGTGGTGGTGGTGGTGGTGGTGGTCGTGGTGGTGGTGGTGGTGGTGGTGGTGGTGGTGGGGGTGGTGGTGGTGGTGGTGGTGGTGGTGGTGGTCGTGGTGGTGGTGGTGGTGGTGGTGGTGGTGGTGGGGGTGGTGGTGGTGGTGGTGGTGGTGGTGGTGGTCGTGGTGGTGGTGGTGGTGGTGGTGGTGGTGGTGGGGGTGGTGGTGGTGGTGGTGGTGGTGGTGGTGGTCGTGGTGGTGGTGGTGGTGGTGGTGGTGGTGGTGGGGGTGGTGGTGGTGGTGGTGGTGGTGGTGGTGGTCGTGGTGGTGGTGGTGGTGGTGGTGGTGGTGGTGGGGGTGGTGGTGGTGGTGGTGGTGGTGGTGGTGGTCGTGGTGGTGGTGGTGGTGGTGGTGGTGGTGGTGGGGGTGGTGGTGGTGGTGGTGGTGGTGGTGGTGGTCGTGGTGGTGGTGGTGGTGGTGGTGGTGGTGGTGGGGGTGGTGGTGGTGGTGGTGGTGGTGGTGGTGGTCGTGGTGGTGGTGGTGGTGGTGGTGGTGGTGGTGGTGGTGGTGGTGGTGGTGGTGGTGGTGGTGGTGTTGTCAATCAGTTGGCAGCACCTCATGGTGTTGTCAATGGGGCTGACTTGCATTTCCTACGTAGCCTCACTCTCTCCTTCATCTATTTGCCAGCCCCATCAAGCCTGGCTCTTGAGGGATTTCTCTTGGGCCTCATCAATCTCACCCTCAGTCTGTTGGTTCTCTTGATACCACGTCATGGGCACAAGGTGCACCCAACATCAAAGTCCTCTTGCTCATGAGGTTGGCCGGCTGCAGTCTTATAAACATTTTCTCGGATAATTAAGCAAGCTAGTCACTCTTGAGATCAAGGGCAAGCACATCACTAGTGTGGCAGTGTCCAGGCAATCTCTGCCATCGCTGCTCACTTTCGAGTGAAAGGGTAGTACACGCTTTCAAGAGCTGTCAGGCGTTGTGTTGCTCTCAGTCCTCTTTGTATGTATTCCATTGTGGCCCTGAGTGTGCAGGGCATCCTGACCCAGAGAGCGGACGTAAAGCACGCTGAACACTCTCCAGCAGTGAGCATGGCCCCAACTCCATCACTCAGAAGCTGGCTCATCCACGAGCCCTCTTTGATTCTTTGTGCTTACCAGACCCATGTTTGTCCTTAGTTTTCTTGTTGATCAAACTTGCATAACTACGACAGATAGTCTAGATTAGTCTTAGGGAAAGATCCCAACCTGCTTGACGGTTTTGTGTGATGGGTAGGGCTCGGGCTAGCCGGCCCTTTTGCAGAGCACGAGGGCGATTTGCCCTCGATGCTCAATTGCGTGCCGGCAAGCCTCGCTCACCGGTGCGCTGGGTGGGTCCCGACTAGCGAAACTCGCCCAACAGAGGCTCTCCTTGTCTCGCTCAAGGAGTTGTACATTTTTGTGGAATCCATGGCCGCCATAACTAACCCGACCCTGGCTTAGTGATTCCTTTATCATTTCGATCAAGAGAATTTGCATTGGGTTTGCCTTGATTTCATGATGGTATCAGAGCCGGTCCCTCTGGGCGCGAGCGTCGATAGAGGTGTAAATCTGTGATTATGATTGGTGGCCACCAAAACGGTGCCATAAACAAGTTATGGCCCTCACAGCCGCCAGCGCAGGTCTCAGCTGACGGAGCAGGCACGAAGGGCTGCTGGAACCTGAGACAGTCAGCGCACAGCCAAATATTTGTATGCGGCGGCCCTTGAAGACTAGGCCACTGAGATGCCTAGGCGACCGGAAGAGGCATCCCTGTGAGGGGCCGCGCTGAGCTGCGGCCAGGGACGTGAGACCTCCACAAGAGGGCACGCAGACTAATGGGAAGGCAAGCCTTCTTCAAAAGTGGAGAGCAAAAACGGCCGTCCTCTTTTAAGGAAAGGGCAAAGAGAGGGAACGGCCAAGGAAAATCAGTGGGGCTGAAGCTTAGTCCTAAGCAGCAACAACACCATGAGTGCGGCAAACTCCACAGCAGGAGGACCTTCCAATCGCGGTGGAGGAAAACCTGTCTTCATGATCGGAACGGTGTCGTTGGACAAGCTCTCATGTGATGTCTCACAAGGACGTAACGCCGCCCCCGTTGGGCACGCGTGACCTCCTAGCGTGGAAGAATATTTTTCTCGAGTGGGCGGCAGAACACGACCTTGAGGATTTCTACGTGGCCCCATCGACCAATGCAACCGAAGAGCGTGTCCTACTCCGTGCTTTCAACGTCCTCATTAGAGCCCTTCTCAACGACCAGGTCTACACAATTTTGTACTTTCTTTTTAGCAGAAAAAGGGGAGGACCCAGCCAACCCTCACAACGAAGCTCCCCATCCCCACAAGGCATGGTAGCAGGAACGCGGGATGACATTAGTGATCACACTTTTTGACAAGCTCCATGGCTTGTGGCTCCGTGCCAGCTTCTCTTGCCTCGTCGCATGTTACATGACGAGGCACGAGAAGCCGGCACTCTGGCAGCAACCACTTTCGTGTATCAATAATTGCTTGGTCCATCCAGTGGGGCTGGATGAATGGGAGGCCGAGGTGGAGGAGGCCACGACGGTGGAGGGAGAGGCAGACAGTCAAGTGGCGGTCGAGGTCACGGTTGCGGTGTGGGTGGACGAACCTGCAATTACTGCGGTCAACCTGGCCACTACTGGCGGACGTGTCCCAAGCTCTAGCACATCATGAGTCCACCTCAGCAGTAGTAGCATCAACACCACCCTTCCATGCCTCGCCCACAGTCTGGACGTAGCTGACCCACCGGCATGGACAGCACAGACCTCTGAACCGCGCGCCTTCACTCCTTGTGGTGCAACGACCTTTGGGCCGCCCTTAGTGCAGCCGCCGGCACTTCCACTCATGTACCAGGGACCACCTCCCATGTACAAGGGACCATACTACATGTCGCTGAACTTGACAGTCCCAGTTCCTGCACCGGCGTGGACGAAGCATGTGTACATAGAAATGGCCGAGTCACGGCAGCCTGCAAGAGCACCTCCTATAGCTGTTCGGGTCCACCCATGGAGCTGCAGCCACCTGAGCCGACAGCCATGCCTCAGTTGCCAGGTCAGCACCTCGCGTACACTCATGTCACCATATCACACGCACTCCCTATACACAAGTGGTTGCATGACACTGCAGCATCCCATTACATGTCGCCGCATCGTCAATCGTTTGTCCCATTGTATGCCACACATGATAAAAAGAGTAAAAACGGGGTTTGTGGAGGTCTGGGCTGTCAAGGACATGTTTTAATATCTCATTGTAAATATTTCTCCTTGTGGTTGGTCCTGAGTGCACAGAACAGATGTAGCAATAGCAAGTAGCAGCAGCGGCAACGGGCAACAATGGCAGCGGGCAAGAGTAGTAGCAAGCATCATGAGCTACCAGGAGTAGTAACGAGCAGAAGCAATAGCAGCGTGCTATAGCAAAGCGAGTAGCAGTAGCATCGTAGTTTGAGCAGCAGTAGCTGTGGCAACATCTTAGCAACAGTAACAGAGGCAATAACGAAGTAGCATCAGTAGTGGCAGTAGTGCAGCAGCAGAAGCGGCGGCGGCTATGCAGCTACGTGAGTGCATACCTACATGGCTGTACATTGCAGCAGCAGCACCCGCGTAGCACAATAATAACAGCTGCGCAGCTGTTGCAACAGCATGAGACCAATGTTGGCAAGGCGGAAGGCGTAAGGCATTTTCTCCACATAAGGCACGCCTTGTAAATAATTAGGGCGCGCCCTTAGGTTAGTTGAAAGAAAGGCTGTCAAAATGAATTTTAAAAAATAGAAAAAATAGTACATTTAAAGTTGTGCACAAATCTGAGGTCAAAACTACTATGGCGTCTTCTTATGTGTCACATTGTACACTGTAAACCACAGTACAAACAACGTGCAAGCTGTATCATGCTTACACCATGGAAGTGGTTTTGGGTGGGAATGCCCCAAGAATGCAACTTTTTTTGCAGGTAAAAATCAGGAGAATTTTTCCTCAAGGATCTCACATGTGAAATATAATCAGCAGATCATTCTGAACACAACATGTTTTTTTCAAAATTTTCTGACATGTGTGCCACAAAAAAGGTGTTTAAGGCATCCAGATACGGCGTTTTGCCTTATTTGGACGCCTTAAACACCTTATAAATAATTAGGGCGCGCCTTATGCCAACATTGCATGAGACCCATGTGCTTCGGGAGCTATGCAACTTGATAGAAGGGTGCTCAAGGGCTTTCCAGCAAATGCCAGGTACAGCCGCTAGGGGTACACCATTGACCAGACCATCTGCTTCTCTTGTCTCTGCCAGACAGAAGCCTCTATCTGAGGACGATGACACTTACACGGCAGAGGAGATATCTGCAGATCCACAAATGATTGAGATTTACGTGCTTGAGAACTGGCTTTTTCAGCTCCGTTTGGGATCACGGCCTGCCTCACCAGTGCCACCGCGTTGTCAGGGCCGTTTGCGACAGCCAACAGATTCTTTCTTTTGGAGTTGTCCCTCTCAGTGGCGGTCTTCCCATATTGGAGGGCAGGTGGAGGAGGAGAACAAGCAGGTGGGGGTGGAGGAGTAGGCGGTCGAACAGTAGGTGTTGCACACTACGAGGATCGTGACACATGGGACGCGCTCCTGTCTGACTTTTTTCGCATGCTGTCATTCCTCCTTCACCTACCCTTCATCCAGTCCCTTGTGTTGGGTTCAATCCACACCCACATGTGCTCTCCCATCCCCTCATGGATGTCATTTTCATCCCTCTCTTCCCTCACAGAGCTAGAGTGCAATGTGCGCAGCATCGTACCTCTGCAGTTCATCACCCTCACTCGTTTGACAAGGCTCGTCTTGTCAGACCGTAAACCATTTGAAGGCACTCAAGAGACATCACCACAACTGGACGCCAGCATCTATGGCCTCGTCGTGGCTGCATCTACAGAGCTCCCTTTTCTCCAGTCGTTGAGCCTCGATGGGCTTCCAATGCCAATCCTTGTCCGCGCATTTGGGGAGGTAGCCAGGGGCATCACTGCCACCACCACCACCACCACATCCACCACCAGGACTAGCGACAAAAACAGCACTGGCAATCCCATCAGGAGAGTGTGTTTTGGTAGAAGAAGCAGCAGCAGCAGCAACAAACAAATGTACCCATTCGAAAGCCTCAAGCTCTTGCGAATTGTGTCTCCCCCTCATTTGGACAGTGACTTGGGATTCAACCTTGCTTGGTTTGCCCGCTTCCCTGTGCTCAGTGACCTACGCCTCTTTGTGGACAGCTTGACAGCCACTCAGATGGGTGTGAATCCTGTTCGCCTCAATATCATGTCTCTTTGACTTTTTGTACGTAAGAGCAGTTGCCTGTGCCTCGACCTTCTCCCTTGCCTTGAATTTCTCTCCCTTATTCACACTTTGTCCGCCATTGAACGTGTGGATGCAAGGTTGGAGGTCAGGGGCGACTTGTCAACAGGCACTCCGCTGTTGAAAGTGTTTGACGCTATCCCGAGCATTTTTCAAGGGTGATGGATGGAAGGTCTACCTCTATCAATTTTTTAAGGGCTCCGCCACTTACGGCATGTCGCCGTCAACCTTGGGACTTTATCAGAGCCTGTGAATCTGTCTTCTCTGTCGCATGTCACGAGCCTCGCTCTGATCGAACCACGGAACCATGTAAAAGCAGGAATAGAGGAGTTGGTGTCGCTTCAACAGCACTCTCTGACAATGTATCGCCCGTTCCATATTGTGTACAGGCAGTCGTACACTGCAGCCAAGTATGCCGGTCTGGATAGAAGAAGCACCGGAGGTGCGCAGAGCGCGCCGGGAGGTGCGAGCACAGCCACGCACCCCGTGTTTGCGTACACCCCCCCGATGCAGAAATGGTTTCGGAGAAATGGACCGACAGAATTGGGAGGCGAATAATTCGGCGCATAGAGGCAGTCGTACACTGCAGCCAGGTACGCCGGTCTGGATGGAAGAAGCACGGGAGGTGCGTAGAGCATCCCGGGAGGTGCGAGCGCAACCACGCATCCCTTGGCCACATACACCCTCCCGGTGCAGAAATGTTTTCGGAGAAATGGACCGACAGAATTGGGAGGCGAAAAATTCGGTGCATACAGGCAGTTGTACACTGCAGCCAGGTACCCCGGTCTGGATGGAAGAAGCACCGGAGGTGCGCAGAGCGCACTGAGAGGTGCGAGCGCAGCCACGCACCCCGTGGTCGCGTACACCCCCACGGTGCAGAAATGAGTTCGGAGAAATGGACCCACAGAATTGGGAGGCAAAACATTTGGCGCGTATAGGGAGTAGTACACTGCAGTCAGGTACACCGGTCTGGGTGGAAGAAGCACCGGAGGTGCGCAGAGCGCACCGGGAGGTGCGAGCGCAGCCACGCACCCCGTGGTCACGTACACCCTCCCGGTGCAGAAATGATTTCGCAGAAATGGACCGACAGAATTGGGAGGCAAAAAATCCGGCGCGTACAGGCAGTTGTACACTGTAGCCAGGTATGCCGGTCTCGATGGAAGAAGCTCCGGAGGTGTGCAGAGCGTGCTGGGAGGTGCGAGCGCAGCTACGCACCCCGTGGTCGTGTACACCCCCCCCCCCCCCCCCCCCCCCCCCCC
>SZWC01005649.1:2055-24453 GCA_023375785.1 Penium margaritaceum | reverse complement strand
ACCCCCCCCCCCCCCCCGTGCACAAATGATTTTGGAGAAATGGACCTACAGAATTGGGAGGAGAAAAATTCGGTGCGTACAAGAAATCATACACTGCAGCCAGGTACGCCGGTCTAGATGGAAGAAGCACCGGACGTGTGTAGAGCCCGCCGAGAGGTGCGAGCGCAGCCACGCATCCCGTGGTCGCGTACACCCCCCCCAATGCAGAAATGATTTCGGAGAAATGGACCGACAGTATCGGGAGGCGAAACATTCGGCGCGTACAGGCAGTCATACACTGCGGCAAGGTACGCCGGTCTGGATGGAAGAAGCACTGCAGGTGCGTAGAGCCTGTCGGGAGGTGCGAGCGCAGCCACGCACCCCGTGGTCGTGTACACCCCCCCGGTGCAAAAATGATTTCAGAGAAATGGGCCGACGGAATTGGGAGGCGAAAAATTCAGTGTGTTTAGGCAGTCGTACACTGCAACCAGGTACGCCGGTCTGGATGGAAGAAGCACCAGAGGTGCGCAGAGCGCGCCGAAAGGTGCGAGCGCAGCCACGCACCACGTGGTCGCGTACACCCCACGGTGCAGAAATGATTTCGGAGAAATGGACCGATAGAATTGGGAAGCGAAAAATTCGGTGCGTACAGGCCTTTGTAGACTACATCCAGGTATGCCGGTCGAGATGGAAGAAGCATCGGAGGTATGCAGAGTGCGCCGGGAGGTGCGAGCGCAGCCGCGCACCCCGTGGTCGCGTACACCCCCCGGTGCAGAAATGATTTTGGAGAAATGGATCGACAGAATTGGGAGGTGAAAAATTCGGTGCGTACAGGCAGTCGTACACTGCAGCCAGGTACGTCGGTCTGGATGGAAGAAGCACCAGAGGTACGCAGAGTGCGTCGGGAGGTACGAGCGCAGCCACGAACCCCGTGGTCGCGTACACCCTCCCAGTGCAGAAATGATTTCGGAGAAATGGACCGACAGAATTGGGAGGCGAAAAATTCGGCGCGTACAAGTAGTCGTACACTGCAGCCAGGTACATCGGTTTGGATGTAAAAGAACCAAAGGTGCGCAGAGCGCGTCGGGAGGTTCGAGCGCAGCCACGCACCCCGTAACCGCTTACACCCCCCCGGTGCAGAAATGATTTCGGAGAAATGGACCGACAGAATTTGGGGGCGAAAAATTCAGCGCGTTCAAAGAGTTGTACATTACAGCCAGGTACACCGGTCTGGATGGAAGAAGCACCGGAGGTGCACAGAGCGCGCCGGGAGGTGCGAGCGCATCCACGCATCCCGTGGTCGCGTACACCCCGCTGGTGCATAAATGATTTTGGAAAAATGGACGGACAGAATTGGGAGGCGAAAAATTCGGCGCGTACAGGCAGTCATACACTGTAGCCAGGTACGCCAGTCTGGATGGAAGAAGCAACGGAGGTGCGCAGAGCGTGCCGGGAGGTGCGAGTGCAGCCACGCAACCCGTGGTCGGGTACACCCCCCCGGTGTAGAAATGATTTTGGAGAAATGGACCGACAAAATTGGGAGGCGAATTATTCGGCGCGTACAGGCAGTCGTACACTGCAACCAAGTATGCCGTTCTGGATGGAAAATGCGCCGGAGGTACGCAGAGCGCGCCGGGAGGTGCGAGCTCAGCCACGCACCCCGTGGTCGTGTACAACCCCCCAGTGCATAAATGATTTCAGAGAAATGGACCGACAGAATTGGGAGGCGAAACATTCTGCGCGTATTGGTAGTCGTATACTGCAGCCAGGAACGCCGGTCTGGATGGAAGAAGCACCAGAGGTGCGCAGAGCGCGCCGGGAGGTACGAACGCAGCCACGCACCCGTGGTTGCATACACCCCCCCTCCCGTGCAGAAATGATTTCGGAGAAATGGAACGACAAAATGGGGAGGCGAAAAATTCCCGCGTACAGGCAGTCGTACAGTGCAGCCAAGTACGCCGGTCTGGATGGAAGAAGCACCGGAGGTGTGCAGAGCGCGCTGGGAGGTGCGAGCGGAGCCACGCACCTCGTGGTGGTGTACACCCCCCCCCCCCTGCAGAAATGATTTTAGAGAAATGGACAGACAAGTTGGGATGCAAAACATTCGGTGTGTACAGGTTGTCGTACAACTTCAGCCAGGTACGCCATTCTGGATGGAAGAAGCACCGGAGGTGTGCAGAGCGCGCCGGGAGGTGCGAGCGGAGCCACGCACCTCGTGGTGGTGTACACCCCCCCCCCCCTGCAGAAATGATTTTAGAGAAATGGACAGACAAGTTGGGATGCAAAACATTCGGTGTGTACAGGTTGTCGTACAACTTCAGCCAGGTACGCCATTCTGGATGGAAGAAGCACCGGAGGTGCACAGAGCCATCGGGAGGTGCGAGCGCAACCACGCACCCCGTGGTCGCATACACCCCCCGATGCAGAAATGATTTTGGAGAAATGGACCGATAGAATTGGGAGACGAAAAATTCGGCGTATACAGGCACTCGTACACTGCAATGAGGTACGCCGGTCTGGATGGAAGAAGCACCAGAGGTTCATAAAGCGCGCCGGGAGGTGCAAGCGCAGCCACGCACCCCGTGGTCGCGGACAACCCCCCGGTGCAGAAATGATTTCAATGAATGGAAGGACAGGATTGAGGGGCGAAAAATTCAGTGCGTACAGACAGTCGTACACAGCAGCCAGGTACGCCGGTCTGGATGGAAGAAGCACCGGAGGTGCACACAGCGCGCCGGGAGGTGCGAGCGCAACCACGCACCCCGTGGTCGCGTACACCCCCCAATGCAGAAATAATTTAGAGAAATGGACCGACAGAATTGGGAGACAAAAAATTTGGCACGTGCAGGCCGTCGTACACTGTAATGAGGTACGCCGCTCTGGATGGAAGAAGCACCGGAGATGCGCAGAGCACGACGGGAGGTGCGAGCGCAGCCACGCACCCCGTTGTCGCGTACACCCCCCTAATGCAGAAATGATTTCAGAGAAATGGACCGACAGAATTTGGAGGCGAAAAATTCGGCCCGTACAGGCAGTAATACACTGTAGACACGTACGCCGGTCTTGATGGAAGAATCATCGGAGGTACGCAGAGCGCACCAGGAGGTGCGAGCGTAGCCACGCACCCCGTGGTCGTGTACACCCCCTCGGTGCAGAATTGATTTCCGAGAAATGGATCGACAGAATTGGGAGGCGAAAAATACAGCGCGTACAAGCAGTCATACACTACAGCCAGGTACACCAGTCTGGATGGGAGAAGCACCTGAGGTGCGCATGCACGACGGGAGGTGCGAACGCAGCCATGCATCCCGTGGTCGCGTACACCCCCCCAATGCAGAAATGATTGCGGACAAATGGACCGACAGAATTAGGAGGCGAAACATTTTGCACGTACAGGCAGTCGTACACTGCAGCCAGGTATGCCGGTCTGGATGGAAGAAGCGTCCGAGGTACCCAGACCGCGCCGGGAGGTGCGAGCGCAGCCACGCATCCCGTGGTCACGTACACCCCCCCCCCCCGGTGCAGAAATGATTTTGGAGAAATGGACCGACAAAATGGGGAGGTGAAAAATTCAGCGGGTACAGGTAGTCGTACACTACAGCCAGGTACGCCGGTCTGGATGGAAGAAGCACCGGAGGTGCACAGAGCGCGCCGGGAGGTGCGAGCGCAGCCACGCATCCCGTGGTCACGTACACCCCCCCCCCCCGGTGCAGAAATGATTTTGGAGAAATGGACCGACAAAATGGGGAGGTGAAAAATTCAGCGGGTACAGGTAGTTGTACACTACAGCCAGGTACGTCGGTCTGGATGGAAGAAGCACCAGAGGTGCGCAGAGCACGCCGGGAGGTGCCAGCGCAGCCACGCACCCCGTGGTCGCGTACACCCCCCGGTGCAGAAATGATTTCGGAGAAATGGACCAACAGAATTGCGAGGCGAAACATTTGGCGCGTACAGGCAGTCGTACACTATAGCCGGGTACATCGGTTTGGATGGAAGAAGCACCAGAGGTTCGCAGAGCGCGCCGGGAGGTTCAAGCGCAGCCACGCACCCCGTAGTCGCTTACACCCCAGCGGTACAGAAATGATTTCGGAGAAATGGACGGACAAAATTAGGGGGCGAAAAATTCGGCGCGTATAGGGAGTCCTACACTGCAGCCAGGTACGCCGGTCTGGATGGAAGAAGCACCGGAGGTGCGCAGAGCGCACCGGGAGGTGCGAGTACAGCCACGCACCCCGTGGTCGCGTACACCCCACCCGGTGCAGAAATGATTTCGGGGAAATGGACCGACAGAATTGGAAAACGAAGAATTCGGTGCATACAGGCAGTCGTACACTGCAGCCAGGTACGTCTGTCTCGATGGAAGAAGAGCCGGAGGTGCGCAGAGCGCATCGGGAGGTACGAGTGCAGCTACGCACCCAGTGGTCGCGTACATCCCCCCGGTGTAGAAATCATTTCGGAGAAATGGACCAACATAATTGGGAGGCAAAAACTTCAGTGCATACAGGCGGTTTACTACAGCCAGGTACGCCGTTCAAGATGGAAGATGTACCGGAGGTACGCAGAGCGCGCCGAGAGGTGCGATCGCAGCCACGCACCCCGTGGTCCCGCCCCACCCCCCCGGTGCAGAAATGATTTCAGAGAAATCGACCGACAAAATTGGGAGGCGTAAAATTCGGCACATACAGGCAGTCGTACACTACAGCTAGGTACGCCGGTCTGGATGGAAGAAGCACCGGAGGTGCGCAAAGCGCGCCGGGAGGTGCGCAGAGCGCGCCGGGAGGTGCGAACGCAGTCACGCAACCCGTGGTCGCGTACACCCCCCGGTGCAGAAATGATTCCGGAGAAATGGACCGACAGAATTGGGAGGCAAAAAATTCGGCGCATACAAGCAGTTGTAAACTACAGACACGTACGCTGGTCTGGATGGAAGAATCACCGGAGATACGTAGAGCGCGCCGGGAGGTGCAAGCGTAGCCACGCACCCCGTGGCCATTTAAACACCCTCGGTGCAAAAATGATTTCGGAGAAATGGACCGATAGAATTGGGAGGCAAAAAATTCGGCACGTACAAGCAGTCATACACTGCAGCATGGTACGTTGGTCTGGATGGAAGAAGCACCGAAGGTGCGCAGAGCACGCCGGGAGGTGCGAACGCAGCCACGCAACTGCGTGGTCGTGTACACCCCCCAAATGCATAAATGATTTCGGTGAAATGGACCGACAGAATTGGGAGGCGAAAAATTCGGCGCGTACAGGCAGTCGTACATTGCAGCCAGGTACATCGGTTTGGATGGAGGAAGCACTGGAGGTGCGCAGAGCGTTCCGGGAGGTACGAGCGCAGCCACGCACCCAGTGGTCACGTACACTCCCCCGGTGTTGAAATGATTTTGGAGAAATGGACCAACAGAATTGGGAGGCGAAAACTTCGGCGCGTACAAGTAGTCGTACACTGCAGCCAGGTACATCGGTTTGGATGGAAGAAGCACCGGAGTTGACTAGAGTGCGCTGGGAGGTTCGAGCGCAGCCATGCACCCCGTAGTCGCGTACAACCCCCCAGTGCAGAAATGTTTTCGAAGAAATGGACCGACAGAATTAGGGGGCGAAACATTTGGCACGTATAGGGAGTCGTACACTGTAGCCAGGTATGCCGGTCTAGATGAAAGAAGCACCTGAGGTGCACAGAGCGCACCGGGAGGTAGGTGCGCAGCCACACACCCTGTGGTCGCGTACACCCCCCCGGTGTTGAAATGATTTCGGAGAAATGGACTGACAGAATTGGGAGGTGAAAAATTCGGCGCGTACAAGTAGTCGTACACTGTAGCCAGGTACATCGGTTTGGATGGAAGAAGCACCGGAGTTGAATAGAGCGCGCCGGGAGGTTCAAGCGCAGTCATGCACCCCGTAGTCGCGTACACCCCCCCGGTGCAGAAATGTTTTCGAAGAAATGGACCGACAGAATTTGGGGGCGAAACATTTGGCCCGTATAGGGAGTCGTACACTGTAGCCAGGTATGCCTGTCTAGATGAAAGAAGCACCGGAGGTGCGCAGAGCGCGCTGGGAGGTGGGAGCGCAGCCACGCTCCCTGTGGTCGCGTACACCCCCTCGGTGCAGAAATGATTTTAGAGAAATGGACCGACAGAATTGGGAGGCGAAAAATCCGGCGCGTACAGACAGTCATACACTGTAGCCAGGTATGCCGGTCCGGATGGAAGGAGCACTGGAGGTGTGCAGAGCGCGCCGAGAGGTGCAAGCGCAGTCACGCACCCTATGGTCGCGTACATCCCCCCGGTGCAGAAATGATTTCGAAGAAATGGACCGACAGAATTGGGTGGCGAAAACTTCGGCGCGTACAGGCACTTACACTGTAGCCAGGTATGCAAGTCTGGATGGAAGAAGCACCGGAAGTACGCAGAGCATGCCGGGACGTACGAGGGCATCCACGCACCCCTGGGTCGCATACACCCCCCGGTGCAGAAATGATTTCGAAGAAATGGACTGACATGATTGGGAGGCAAACAATTCGGCGCGAACAGGCATTCGTACACTGCAGCCATGTATGCCGTTCTGGATGGAAGAAGCACCTGAGGTGCGCAGAGCGCGGCGCGAGGTGCGACCGCGGCCACGCACCCCGTGGTCGCGCCCACCCCCCCCCAGTGCAGAAATGATTTCGGAGAAATCGACCGACGGAGGCGTAACATTCGGCGCATACAGGCAGTCGTACAATACAGCCAGGTGCGCCGGTCTGGATGGAAAAAGCACCAAAGGTGCGCAGAGCACACCGGGAGGTGCAAGCGCAGCCACGCACCCCGTGGTCCCGTACACCCCCGGATGCAGAAATGATTTCGGAGAAATGGACCGACAGAATTGGGAGGCAAAAAAGTCAGCGCGTAGAAGCAGTCATACACTGCAGCCAAAAACGTCGGTCTGGATGGAAGAAGCACCAGAGGTGCGCAGAGCGCGCCGGGAGGTGCGAGCGCAGCCACGCAGCCCGTGGTCGCGTACACCCCCCCGGTGCAGAAATGATTTCGGAGAAATGAACCGACAGAATCGGGAGGTGAAAAATTCGGCGCCTACAAACAATTGTACACTACAGCAAGGTATGCCGGTCTGGAAAGAAGAAGCACCGGAGGTGCGCAGAGCGCGCCGGGAGGTGCCAGGGCAGCCACGCACCCCTTAGTCGCGTACACCCCCCGGTGCAGAAATGATTCCGAAGAAATGGACCGACAGAATTGGGAAGCGAAAAATTCGGTGGGTACAGGCCTTCGTACACTACAGCCAGGTACGCCGGTTTGGATGGAAGAAGCATCGGAGGTATGCAGAGCGCGTTGGGAGGTGCGAGCGCAGCCCCGCACCCCGTGGTTGCGTACACCCCCCGGTGCAGAAATAATTTTGGAGAAATGGATCGATAGAATCGGGTGGCGAAAAATTCGGTGCGTACAGGCAGTCGTACACTGTAGCCAGGTACATCGGTCTGGATGGAAGAAATACCGGAGGTGCGCAGAGTGCGTCGGGAGGTACGAGCGCAGCCACGAAGCCCGTGGTCGCGTACACCCTCCCGGTCCACAAATGATTTCGGAGAAATGGACGGACAGATTTGGGAGGAAAAAAAATCAGTGCGTACAGGCAGTCGTACACTGTAGCCATGTACATCGGTTTGGTTGTAATAAAACCGGAGGTGTGCAGAGCGCGTCGGGAGGTTCGAGCGTAGCCACGCACCCCCTAGTCGCGTACACCCCCCCCGGTGCAAAAATGATCTCAGAGAAATGGACCGACAGAATTTGGGGGCGAAAAATTCAGCGTGTACAAAGAGTTGTATATTGCAGCCAGGTACGACGGTCTGGATGGAAGAAGCACCGGAGCTGCGCAGAGCGCGCCGGGAGGTGCGAGCGCATCCACGCATCCCATGGTCGCGTACACCCCCCTGGTGTAGAAATGATTTCGGAGAAATGGACGGACAAAATTGGAAGGCGAAAAATTCGGCGCGTACAGGTAGTCGTACACTGTAGCCAGGTACGCCGGTCTGGATGGAAGAAGTACCGGAGGTGCGAAGAGTGCGACGGGAGGTGCGAGTGCAGCCACGCAACGCGTGGTCGCGTACACCTCCCGGTGCAGAAATGGTTTTGGAGAAATGGACGGACAAAATTGGGAGGCAAAATATTCGGCGCGTACAGGCAGTCGTACATTGCAGCCAGGTATGCCGGTCTGGATGGAAGAAGCACCGGAGGTCCGCAGAGCGCGCCAAGAGGTGCGAGCGCAGCCACGCACCCCGTGGTCGCGTTCATCCCCCGGTGCAGAAATGATTTCAGAGAAATGGATCGACAGGATTGGGAGGCGAAAAATTCTGCGCGTATTGGTAGTCGTACATTGCAGCCAGGTACGCCGGTCTGGATGGAAGAAGCACCAGAGGTGCGCAGAGTGCGCCGGGAGGTACGAACACAGCCAAGCACCCATGGTTGCGTACACCCCTCGGTGCAGAAATGATTTTGGAGAAATGAAACGACAGAATTGGGAGGCGAAAAATTCGGCGCGTACAGGCAGTCATACAGTGCAGCGAAGTATGCCGGTCTGGATGGAAGAAGCACCGGAGGTGCGCAGAGTGCGCCGGGAGGTGTGAGCGCAGCCACGCACCTCGTGGTGGCGTACACCCTCCCCCCCTGTGCATAAATGATTTTGGAGAAATGGACTGACAAGCTCGGAGGTGAAACATTCGGTGCGTACAGGCAGTCGTACACTGCAGCCAAGTATGCCAATCTGGATGGAAGAAGCACCGGAGGTGCACAGAGCGCGCCAGGAGGTGCGAGCGCAACCACGCACTCCGTGGTCGCGTACACCCCCCGATGCGGAAATGATTTTGGAGAAATGGACCGACAGAATTGGGAGACGAAAAATTCGGCACGTACAGGCAGTCGTACACTATAGCGAGGTATGCCGGTCTGGATGGAAGAAGCACCGGAGGTGCGCAGAGCACGCCGAGAGGTACGAGCGCAACCACGCACCCTGTGGTCGCGGACACCCTCCCGGTGCAGAAATGATTTCGGAGAAATGGAATGACAGGATTGAGAGGCGAAAAATTCGGTGCGTACAGGCAGTCGTACACTGCAGCCAGGTACGTCGGTCTGGATGGAAGGAGCACCGGAGGTGTGCAGAGCGCGCCGGGAGGTGCGAGCGCAACCATGCACCCCGTGATTGGGTACACCCCCCCTGGTGCAGAAATGATTTTGGAGAAATGGACCAACAGAATTGAGAGGCAAAAAATTCGGCACGTATAGGTAGTTGTACACTATAGCCGGGTACGTCGTGGTATACCCGAGTTCACCCCCCCGGTGCTAGTTCATTATGGAATGATTACTATTCATCTTTGTCTTTAGAGTAGCATTCCTTTCATTATCATTTTAGTACAAAAGTGTCTATAGCTGTCCGTGAACTTCCCTATTGGGTTCAACTTCCATGCAACATTGCTCAAGTTGCCCAACAGACCCTCCCGCCAAATACCTATCCAATTTTTCCCACCATTGCGGTTCACCATCCATCCGTCGTCCATGTGTGAAAGGCGAGTTCGAACGACAAGATTTTCCCTTCTTCATCGTAAATAGTGGTATTTTAGAGTCACATGCAACAGTGATCAACGGAATAGACATTATCCTATCAGATGCAACATGTGTTTTCTTCTTTGTCGACGTAAAAGGCATTTCACCAGTCATTTACAATCGGGTTCTCCATGGATGTAAACTGAATAGGAATGGCACCCTCATATGAAACAGGTCATTGGTCTTTCATTTACTGAGTAAGAGTTGTTCCGTCATATGCAACATAGATTTTCTTCTCAGTCGAGTACACCTGAGTTCTTCTTCAACATAACAAATATTTTCACCCCATAAGAACCCGTTCGTCTCTTTTTCATCGACCGAGTAGGAGCTGTCCAGTCTCAATGTTATGATCTTTTTTCCACAAAATAGGCATAATCATTGTGATAGATATCTCCTTCTTCATTGACGCAAATAGGATTTCGTGGTCTGTTGCACACATGTTCTCTTTTCTTGTCGATGGAATAGCTACTTTTGTACACAACAGTGGTTTCCTCGTCCACACGCCACATGTTTTCCTGTCACATGCGAATGACTTTTTCTCCTTTGTCAACATGCGGAACAGGTTTCTCTTCTTTGTCTTTTCAGATGGTCCTCAACTACCGAAGAAGAGTTTAGTTTTCGCAAAATTTCGTTCACGATTAGCTCGTCTGCATGCACCGTGGACTTTCTCCTCCCCCTTCAGTTTCAGCGATGGTCTGAGCCTCGACGCAGTTTGTTTGCATATCATGGTTAGTCCGTAACTGAGTGGGATCGCACCATGCACCGTCTACCATAGAAAGCACAGCCGATCCATGTCAACTGCTGTGGGTCCACCTCAAATCCACAGACCTGCGATGTGTCACCCTGTTAACCATGGCGGAAGCCGCGCGGACTACGAACACCTCTACTAGACCGTTTGGGCCAGTCATCCTCCTCCTATCCTTCGTTTGCGTGGATGCTCAGTGTGCCCTTGTCGCCTCCTTCCGCGCAAATGCTTCACCCAACCGTGAGTTACTTTACGATTGTTCTGCGAGATTGTGGGTCATGGAAGTTGGTGGAACTATATTTTGCACTCGGTGGTGTCAGAATAATACTCAAGACCCACATTGCTGAGCAACATTTATCTCATATCCCCCCGTCTCGGTCATCTGTCTACTGCACCACCGAAGAAGAAATTACCCAAATACCCAGCTCAGCAATCGAGCTCATCTTCATCGAATGGCATTATCATTGGTGCCCCTGGTTGGTATGAACG
The DNA here is from genome assembly GCA_023375785.1 of Penium margaritaceum. Classification (NCBI taxonomy): domain Eukaryota; kingdom Viridiplantae; phylum Streptophyta; class Zygnematophyceae; order Desmidiales; family Peniaceae; genus Penium; species Penium margaritaceum. Next base: position 13,653 of record SZWC01005649.1, on the reverse strand, counting down.
CACGACAGCAACCTCTCAACCAACGGTCTCCGCACGAAGCCTAATGGACGGAAGGCCGCGTAACCCAATCCAAGCTACATGACAAACACCAACCAGGCCCGGTCACAAACCAATGCAACCAACCGTGCTCTCAAGACGGTCCGGTCCCACATCGGACCACAACCAGGACATACGCCCAGCCTCAAAGAGGCTTCAGGCACAGCGGAACCACTAGCAGCGGCACGGTGGCTACTGCTTCATACCTCGTACCGCCCTCCATAGACGGCGACTACGTCACCCTAAGCCCTAGGATTCTTAGATCTTAGGAGCTAGTACTTAAGGATGTAGGAGTACCTCTTATCCTTTGCCTCAGTTATCTTCTTTTCATCAATCAGTCATATTCGCCTTTGCCCCGCTTCCATCAAGTTCATCGCTGTCATCTCCGCCCGCCTCTGTGCTNCTCAAAGAGGCTTCAGGCACAGCGGAACCACTAGCAGCGGCACGGTGGCTACTGCTTCATACCTCGTACCGCCCTCCATAGACGGCGACTACGTCACCCTAAGCCCTAGGATTCTTAGATCTTAGGAGCTAGTACTTAAGGATGTAGGAGTACCTCTTATCCTTTGCCTCAGTTATCTTCTTTTCATCAATCAGTCATATTCGCCTTTGCCCCGCTTCCATCAAGTTCATCGCTGTCATCTCCGCCCGCCTCTGTGCTGTGGCGTCTCGCATTTCAGACTGCCTCTTGTCGTTGCCCGCCATCAGGCTGTGGCACTCTTGCCTTCATCTCTCTCAGCCATCCGTGCTGCGGCGTGCAATCTGCCTTCTCGTAGCAGCCGCTCCTCCGCTTCGCTCCGTCGCGCCCGCACCTCTCCGCCGAGGCGCCCCCAGCTTCTAAGCGCCCGTGCCTGATGGCACTGCGCCCACGCATCATCACGACCCGTGCCTTGATATTGTGGCTACTAGCCTGTGCCTTGGTTGCTGTGGTCCTCATCTCTCATGTCCGGATATCCTCAGTTCCCTTGCCTGCATGATGTCAGCAAGCCGTCAGCCTCCCGCAGCTTCGTCGATGCTTCCGCCCTCTCCTCATCTGTATGTCTAACTTGTCCGATGCTCATTACATTTTCCTGACATGGTATCAGAGCTCAGAGAAAGATCCGGGCACCGTTATCGCCTCCTCCTTCTTCGCTTACGCTTGAACCGCCTCGCCAAGCCGCGTAGTTAATCAGCACAAGCCGCTCCGCAATAGCCTCATTCCTCCCTCATCTGCAGGGTCAAGGAGGATGTGTATGGGCACAATCTCCAAAGGCCTGCATCTTGCATCCTCCTTCGTTGCAGCAGAAGCAGTAGTTAGTAGCAAAACAGCAAACGCCATCAAACAACACCGATCAAGCCAGTACAGCTGTTGCCCAGCAGCAGCAGCGACATCTCAGTAATCAGCAATGTCATCTCCGGCACTGGACACCACCTGCCATCCTTCACCATGAGACTCCCTCGAGACAAGCAGGAGGCTCTTGGATGTCTTCTCTTCAGGCTAGCAGCCTTCGTCGGCTACATCCCTCATCTAAACTACAGCCTCTCTCTCGATCTCGCCTGCTCTGGAATCATCTATTTTCTTCTCACCGTGGGACTTCTTCTTGTGCCCCCACCCAAATGTTCCACTGCCAGGGAGAGCCAATCATCTGCTTCATCCAGTCAATCATCTCCTGTACCTCCGACACCATCTTCCTTCCTGAGAACCACCTCCTCAGCAGCAGCAACAAAAACACACCATATGCTAACTGCAGTAGTCCCTGTCCTCCCTTACTCAACTGAAGCTCTAGCGTCTCAGCTTGTGGACCACCTCCAAGATGACTTCAGCATCAACTCCACATACAATGAGGAAACTTGCTTCTGTGCACTCCACCTGCCAATACGCACTGTGCACGACTCATGCCTCTTACTCTGAATCTCCAGCTCCAAAACCCGATGGCATCCATCACAACTCAGCACCGAACCTCACGATATGGACTGAGGCAGGATCATTCAGTCCACCTACTCCGCAGCCAGCAACCACTTCCGACTACGTGCTGCCAGACTTTGACTAGACTAAGCCCTTCACTCCGCAACAGGTTAATGACTTCATGAAGGCCTTCTATGAAGAAACCAGTCTTCCAGCAACTGACTACACATCAACCTCCTCTAGTTCCTCCATCGACAACCATCAATCCATCAAGACTGCCTCAGTCAACATTAAAACCTCTCTCTACATTCCTCCTCACCAGCGGATCCTTCAACAAGACCTGGTAAAGTTGGACCAACATGAGGCGCAACATCCTCAACAAGCTACAGCTGATCATCAAGCCATGGCACATCATGAGCCCTACAAATTTGACAGTCTAAATAAAACCAACTGTCCACCTTCCTCCAACCCCCTTGCAGTCCTTGCTAACGATGATCCCCACTTGCTGACGTCAACGCAACCCACGGAACCTTCGCCCCGGACTAGTGCAACTCTTACCTACATTCCTCCACACAAGCGGTGCCCACCTACAAGTAGAAATATCATACCCGCTCCATCAACTGGACCAATATAATCTCCCTACAGATCGCCTCAGCTTCGACAACACACTTTCACCATCCAAACAAGTCCGCAGCAGGAACATCTCCAACCTCGAACCAACCTAACCTCCTCTCCGCTTCTTGCAACTCTTCTCCTTGAAGCCAGCTGCAACATTCTCCTCGGTCGAACTGTCCTCCTCCACAATCAACCTCTACCCAATCAGTCAAGAATCAACTCCAAAGACTCCTTTCTGCTCCCTCCAACTCTACGCCAGATCCTCCTTCCAGCACCCAAGGCGGACAACAACACCTGCACTATCCTCGCTGCTGTAGTCCCCACAGATTGCAACAACAAACACAGCCAACGTGTACAGAAGAATTCGCATCTACAAACTACAGTTTCTGTCTGTCCAACCTGGTCTTCCTCATTTGCTCTTCCACACCAGGTCAGACCACCAGATCATCAGAAAACATCCAAGCAACTGCCCAAGAAGGCGCTGCACTCGACAAGGAGTGTGGTCTTGACCAGGGGTGTTAGAATAATACTCAAGACCCACACTATTGAGCAACATTTATCTCATATCCCCCCGTCTCGGTCATCTGTCTACTGCACAACAGAAGAAGAAATTACTCAAATACCCTGCTCAGCATGCGAGCTCATCTTCACCGAATGGCATTATCATCGGTGCCCCTGGTTGGCACGAATGCACGACAGCAACCTCTCAACCAACGGTCTCCGCACAAGGCTAACGGATGGAAGGCCGCGCAACCCAATCCAAGCTACACGACAAACACCGACCAGGTCCGGTAACGAACCAATGCAACCAACGGTGCTCCGAAGACGGTCCGGCCCCACGTCGGACCACAACCAGGACATACGCCCAGCCTCAAAGAGGCTTCAGGCACAGCAGAGCCACTAGCAGCGGCACGGTGGCTACTACTGCATACCTCGTACCGCCCTCCGTAGACGGTGACTACGTCGCCCTAAGCCCTAGGATTCTTAGATCTTAGGAGCTAGTACTTAAGGATGTAGGAGTACCTCTTATCCTTTGCCTCAGTTATCTTCTTTTCATCAATCAGTCATATTCGCCTTTGCCCCGCTTCCATCAAGTTCATCAAGTCCGTCCGCCTCTATGCTATGGCGTCTCNCTCAAAGAGGCTTCAGGCACAGCAGAGCCACTAGCAGCGGCACGGTGGCTACTACTGCATACCTCGTACCGCCCTCCGTAGACGGTGACTACGTCGCCCTAAGCCCTAGGATTCTTAGATCTTAGGAGCTAGTACTTAAGGATGTAGGAGTACCTCTTATCCTTTGCCTCAGTTATCTTCTTTTCATCAATCAGTCATATTCGCCTTTGCCCCGCTTCCATCAAGTTCATCAAGTCCGTCCGCCTCTATGCTATGGCGTCTCGCCTTTCAAACTGCCTCTTGCCGTTGCCCGTCGTCAGGCTGTGGCACTCTTGCCTTCATCTCTCTCAGCCATCCGTGCTGCGGTGTGCAATCTGCCTTCTCATAGCAGCCGCTCCTCCGCTTTGCTCCGTCGTGCCCGCACCGCTCCGCCGAGGCGGCCCCAGCTTCTAAGCGCCCGTGGCTGATGGCACTGCGCCCACGCATCATCACGACCTGCGCCTTGACATTGTGGCTTCTAGCCTATGCCTTGGTTGTTGTGGTCCTCATCTCTCATGTCCGCATATCCTCAGTTCCCTTGCCTGCATGACGTCAGCAAGTCGTCAGCCTCACGCAACTTCATCGATGCTTCCGCCCTCTCCACATCTGCATGTCTAACTTATCCGATGCTCATTAAACTTTCCTGAAAAGTGGAACTAACCAACGACGGACAGAATATCATGTACAACACATGACAAATAATGACTCCCTATTTAAAAAATTTCCCTCTACTACTTTTGTTCCCCGTCTTGTTTGTTTGCGTCCATCCCTTTTTTAATGTTTCGGAACGGTGACTCATTGAACCCTCTCTGCTGTTGGAAAAAAACGGTCCCTTGTTCATTTGGTTGTCTTGGCATCATTGCACACAATTTGCCAGATGGTATGACCATGCCGCCAAGGTGGCAAAGATCCGCGGCCTAATCATGGGGTCGGTGTGAGCTACAACAGCCGCCCACCTCTAGCTCGGCGAATTTGACATCACCTTCCGCCACTCGGCACAGTCAAATGGCCTGTTGACATTGCATTGTCCCGCAGAAATGCTGGTAGTCTGAATGTCAGGTGCCACATATGCAAAGAAACTGGGAGGAATACCACTATAATGGACCTTGTTCGTTTTTACGACACTGATCGAGCTAGCTTTCCTCCCCCCTCTCATCTAAAGAAAAGAAGTTCTCGTGACAGTGATTTGACTGCCAGACTTGTGGGCAGCAGTGGTATGTGGATATGCCCAAACAGGACATGCGGAGGGAGACACTTGACTGCACGCCGCACTAAAGACGGAGTTGGCAGGTTTGCAAGCTCTGTAGGACACATCAGATGGTACTGTAGAAGGTATGTTTGGACTTCAGCAATGTAAATCCTAAAATATAATGAACTTAAACATGTGTGGTACAGTCATAATATTAGATACTTTAATATGAATGTTTTGTTGTTCAGGTGTGTCGTTCTTCGCCTTAAGGTCCAAGACTTTGAAGGCCAGTTTTCTCGAGATGAATCTCGAGACACATGGGTTCAAAACCCAGAGAAGTCAACATGCCCTCACTGTAAACCCAATGTCGGGCGTGCATACAAGTGCCGTCCTAATGCACTAGATCTGCCTGGCCCCGGAATCCCTACAGCTGGTGCACGTGTCCCTGCGACCCCGGCTGGTTTTCTACGTGTGTTTTGCAACATTGTGGATGAACATGGGGGTCTGGATGAGGGGAATGATGGCGGTGGTGATGCTGGTGGTAGAGATGACGCTGTTGGTGGACATGGCGATGGCGGTGGTGGTGGTGGCGGTGGGCTTGGTGGCAGTGGTGGTGGTGGCGGTGGTGGTGGTGGCGGTGGGCGCAATGGCGGTGGCGGTGGTGGTAACGCGGATGGAGAAAGCGACGGGGATATGGGCGATCCAAGAGGAGAGGCGGGACACCATGCTTATGGGCCAGCTGAACGCTACCGCCGTCGAGCCGACTTGAACACCCAACCATTGGTATACAATGAGTTTCGATGGTAAATCGTAGTGTCAATTTACACTACAACGCACTACTAGAAAGTGGTTTAAACCAGCAATTGTGTGTGGATGACTGCAGGTTCGTCAAGCCCCGAGAGTGCGGCTATTCCATGCTACACCAAACTATGTATTTGAGAGGCGGCATTTGAGACCTACACATAGAGCGAAGAATTATGATCCACCAGAGGCTGATGGTTCTGAGAGTCTTCTCTCACGCTTCGAAAATGAGCTGCAACAACCTCAGTTCGAGGAAACAATTGTCCACATCAGAGAGTATGTTGTTGTCTTACGAGACTTTGATCACAAGAAGAAAGCAGCATGGATGCCATGTCTACCAGTTCCAAACCCCCCTGGCCAGTTTTCTCCTCCTGTTACAACATGGAGGAAATGGGGTGGTGGAGCTGGCTGTTCCAAACCCCCCCTGGCCAGTTTCCTCCTCCTGTTACACCATGTATTTGGTTTTAGCGTTCCTATCGCACCAAGCTGGTAAACGTGTTTGTATAGTGAACGTGGAAAACGAACTTCTGGCTTTGCAAATGGAATTGAACTTGAGTACCCCTTTCGATGCAAGACAAATGGTTTCCTGTTTGATTGACCAAAATGGAACATTCACGTTTGGTCATAGAGTCAGGAATCACGTTTCTCATTTTCTTCATCCCTATCAGTCCGATTGTTGTGTGTTGCGTCACCAAACAAAAATACCTCTTCTATTGTGTTGAAGGAAATGAACACGTGCAGTGTACGGACATAATTTTTCCGTCCCAATGTGATATGTCCGAATCAATCATGTCCTCCGATCAACGGGTCATTTTAGCGGGACATGAGGGTAAGCTGAAAACCTCTTTCGTTTTTCAAGGGTCGTCGTACAATGCATGATTTCCGCCTGTAAATCCAGGAAATAGCAAGCGGTAATTACCTGTTTCGTGAATCATTGCGAGTAAGTAACATTCTGGACGATAAGCATCGATTGTAGGGTGGTCGTCGGCGTCAATCGCAGGGTTGCAGCCGGACACCTTGTCTGTGGTTTTCTTTCTTCTGTCGCGTCACCCGTGAAAACGTGTTCCGTGAATAAAAAAGAAAATGACTTATGGCTAGACAGGGAGGTTTCGATTGAGACTCACTGAACGAGCATTTTCCCCTTTTGACAAGGAGCGATGAAACATGTTTCTCCTTCCTGTCATCGAGATGTGTCTGAAAGTGTTGTTTCGTTTCAACAACCTGAAATTCCGTTGTCCTATAGTGAAATAATTAAAATGCGGGCTGTATAAAATACGAGGGTTTACTTCTAGCTCTCACGTGTCCGTACTAGGTTTGCCACATAAACACTTAGTCGAAGTTGACGAAGAATTCCTCTTTCGTGTTCCCTGTGTCATTGGGCAATTCAGGCGAATGTGTTCCCTACTCTTGTCAGTCGGAGATGAAATTACCTGTTTTGTTTATGATTGAGGGTTAGCACATCCTGACCCTCGGTCCGACGTAGGTCGGACCAAAGGCTAGAATGGACAATAGTAGCTGGTTTCACCGTTTCTGTCGCGTCAAACGGGAAAATGTGGTCTGCTAATAAAAATGGAAAACGACGTCTGGGTAGACGGCGAGGCCACTTGTTTGATTCAATAACCGGTTACATTCCCAATTCGACACGGAGTAATGAAACACATTTCTCCTTCCTGTTCTCCGGATGAGTGCAACAGCCGTGCTTCGTGTCATCAAAAAGGAATAAACTTTTTGTAACATTAATGAGTGGTAATTACGTCGGTGTACCTAACGAGGGTTTGCTTCTGGATGTCATGTGTCCGTATTAGGTTTGTCCTTCGAAATATTGCTAGTGTTTGCCGTGTTCGACGCGGAATTCCCCTTTCGTTTTCCCTATCTCGGTGGTCAATGTAGGGTGAATGTGTTTCCTGCTCCTGTCAGACGGAGACGCAATTGCATGTTTCATTGACGATTATGGGTTAGTCCTTTTGGCCTTCGGTCCCACCTGCGTCACAGCGAACGCTGAACCCGGACAATAGTTGTTGGTTCCTTTGTTTCTATCGTGTCAAATGAGAAAAGGTGTTCAGATAATAAAACTGGAAAACGTCTAGACAGACGACGAGGTTTCTTATTAGACTCTGTAAATGGGCATTGTGTTATGTGGGCAAGGAGTCATAAAAAACGTTTGTCCTTCCTATTGACCAGATGAGTGTGAAATTCATGTTTCGTGTCACCAAAAAGGAATGACATTGTCGTACTGCGAAAACATTAAAATTTGGACAATGTACGATGCAAGGGTTAGCCTCTGGAAGTCACGTGTCTACACTAGGTTTGTCCCCTGAACGCTTGCTTCTCTTAGGAGAAGTTGACACAGAAGTCCTTTTTTGTTTTCTATTATCTCGTTGACAATGTAGGGAGAATGTGTAGCGAGAAATGATGTTTCGTGAATGAAAGTAGAAATTACTTTACCGATAGAAGAGGTTTCCTTCTCGTTCCTGTCATGCAGATCAGTGCGCAAATCGTTGTTTGTGTTACAAAACAGGAATTCCATGTTCGTATTGTGGAGGAGAACCAGTACAGGCAATGTAAGAAGCGAGGGTTTGCTTCTGGATGTGACGTGTCCGCACTAGGTTTGTCCGTTGAACGCTTGCTACTCTTAGGAGAAGTTGACGCAGATTTCCTGTTTCGTTTTCCCTGTCTCGTTGGACAATGCAAAGCAAATGTACTTCCTTCTCCCGTCAGTTAGCGAAGAAATTACCTGTTTCATTTACGATTGTGGGTTAGTCTATTCTGGCCTTTGGTCCAACGCAGGTTGGACCGAAGCGGACAATAGAGATTAGTTTCACCATTTCTGTCACGTCTAACACAAAAACGTGTTGCGCAAATGAAAAGAGCAAATTTCTTCTGGGTAGATGACGAGGCTTCTTTTTTGATTCACCAAACGGGCGTTTTCCGTTTCAATACGGAGTCATGAAACATGTTTCTTGGTCCTGTCATTCATATTATCGCACAAGGCGTGTCTCGCGTCATCAAGCAGGAATGCGCATTTCCTCACGTGAATTCATTTGGTACGGGCGGTGTACCAAACGAGAGTTTATTGTAGGATGTCGTGTGTCCGTACTAGGTTTATCATTCAAACGCTTGCTAGGTTTAGTGAAGTCGAATCAGAAGCGAGGGTTTCCAGTACAGGCAATGTAAGAAGCGAGGGTTTGCTTTTGGATGTCACCTGTCCGCAATAGGTTTGTCCGTTGAACGCTTGCTACTCTTAGCAGAAGTTGACGCAAAATTCCTGTTTCATTTTCCCTGTCTCGTTGGACAATGCAGGGCGAATGTGTTTGCTTCTCCTGTCAGTCGGCGACAAAATTACCTGTTTCATTTACGATTGTGGGTTAGTCTATTCAGGCCTTCGGTCTGACGCAGGTTGGACCGAAACGGACAATATAGATTGGTTTCACCGTTTCTGTCACGTCAATCACAAGAACGTGTTCTGTAAATGAAAATGGCAAATGTCTTCTGGGTAGACGGAGAGGCATCTTGTTTGATTCACCAAACAGGCCTTTTCCGTTTCAATACGGAGTCATGAAACATGTTTCTTGGTCCTGTCATTCAGATTAGTGCACAAGTCATGTCTCGTGTCATCAAGCAAGAATGCGCTTTTCCCCACTAGAATTCGTTCGATACGGGCGATGTACCAAACGAGGGTTTGCTGTAGGATGTCGTGTGTCCGTACTAGGTTTGTCACTCGAACGCTTGCTAGGTTTAGCCAAAGTGGACGCAGAGTTTCCTTTTTTCTCCGTCTCGTTGCACAATGCAGGGTGATTGCGTTTCCCACTCCTGTCAGACCGCGACGCAGTTACCTGTTTCGTTTACGGTTCTAGATAGGTTCATTCCGGACTATCAGCGTCTGATGTAGAGCGGTGACCTACGTCGGATCGAATGCTGCAGCCGCATACTACTAGCTGCATTTTCTGTTTCTGCCGACGTGTAGCGTGAAAACGTGTTTCGTGAATGAAAATGGACAACTACTTCCTTTTTCATTGAATAAACGAGCCTATTCCCGTTTCGACAAGGAGACATTACACACGTTTCTTGTTTCTGTCATCCAGAAGACTGCAAAAATGGTGGTTCGTGTTACCAAACTGGAATGCCCTGTTCGTAATGTGAAAGAGAATAGTACTGGCAATGTAAGATGCGAGGGTTTGCTTCTGGATGTCATGTGTCCCACATAGGTTTTTCCCTCGCAAGCTTGTTCTTCTTAGCCGTCTTTGACGCAGAATTCCTGTTTCGTTTTCTCTGTCTCGTCCGACCATGCAGGGTTCTCTCGTTCTTTTTTCGGAAATTTTTGAAGGACGATTGAAGGGGACAACGGACCTCTGAAGCCGGCTGTTGGCCATGGGTCCCACCACTACAGTCCATGTTGACAGCATTTCCCACGTCAGAAAGTCCATCTCCAGCTGCTGCCGCCCAGCTGCCACGTGCGAATGAGCTGCTTACTGGTTATGCAGCCTCATCCTGTCTCGGAGCGGGCCCAAAAGCTCCGGGAGCCTCAAATGATGATGTCATAAGGGTGAGCGGAACTCGCATTCCCTGTGACCCGTTCCTAGCCGCGGCCACAGTTGGCGTGCGCAGGTATCGCACCTTCGCTCGAAGTCTCGTCGACGAGTACTTTACCGGGCTCCGCAGTTCGGTGCCAAGACGACGAACGAAAATTGCACATGCCTTGGAACAGGAGGCGGGTTCCGTTCACCGATCGGTCAAACGAAAAAGACGCCGTTAATCATGAAGTATTATCATCAGTGAAGACATAATCCACGAGCGCAAACCGGAACATGTATGCATACATGAGCGTTAACGATTCGAACGCTAAATACGCGCAGCAAAAAAGGCGCAAGCGGTCGCCTTTCAGCACCAGAGACTAAGGGCTGGCGCTGGTACATAAAGTCTTTAGGAGGGTAACCATGAAGAACGCACCCATGAAATGATACTTGAACAACAGAAAAAAGCTTTCGATGGATCAGAACCGGTTTCTCGATCGAACTATGTGGCAAAAAGGTTTTCGTATCTGAACACAAATGGCGAAGCCGCATGCACATCCGAAAATCTATACTTTAAAAAGCCATGGGTTAAATACAACCTCATCTATTATAATTCTCTGCAAAAATTCTCCAAGGCAATGCGGGAAAAATCGACAAAGAAAGAACAATGGGTCAACAGTTAACACTTTTCACAAAGGAGACTATTAAGACAACTAATTTTGGAAGAAAAGGAAAATGGATACACATTGATGATTCTCTGACACGAAGATGATGAAATCATAAGGAAAACCTGAAAATTTTCAATTGACAAAGGAACAATTAACTTACAAGTAGAAACTTTGGAATCAAATAAAAGTGAAGTGACGAAATTCAATAAAAGAATGAGCTCAACTTCATCATTATGTAAGCAAGCGGATAGATCTAATATACCAAACAAAATTCAGAAAATTTCTTGATTAACTTTCCAACATATAAGAGAGGTTGATGAAGAAAAAACTAAAGATGTAGATATAAACATAGATGTAGATATACATGTGGATAAAGGTATGGATAGAGATATCTATAGAAATATATAGATGTAAATAAATATATGGATATAAATATGAATATAGATATAGATATAGATAAAGATATAGATATGGATATAGATATAGATATAGATATAGACGTAGATATAGACAAAGATATACATATAGATGTAGATATAGATATAGATATAGATATACATAGAGATATAGATATAGATATAGATATAGATATAGATATAGATATAGATATAGATATGGATATAGATATAGATATAGATATAGATATATATATAGATATAGATATAGATATAGATATAGATATAGGTATAGATATAGATATAGATATAGATATAGACATAGATATAGATATAGATATAGATAT
>SZWC01005648.1:110120-146463 GCA_023375785.1 Penium margaritaceum | reverse complement strand
CCCCCCCCCCCCCCCCCCCCCCCCCACCCACAAGGCTTGCCTGCAGACTGGCTGAAGGATGGAAGTAAAGAGTGAGGAGGGGTGGGGAGAAAAGAGGAGGGAGGCACTAGTGCTAGAGCAACGTACACTTGAAGGGCAAGAGCAAGCCAAAGGTCCACTTATAATCAGAAGAGCCTCCCGAAAAACCACGATGTTGGTGCTAGAGTGTGATGCTGGGTAGGGATGCAGTGTTTGAAACAATGTTAACCATGGTGGAAACTGATGGAAGTTGGTGCGGCCCTTGGGAAGAGAACACACTCGCCATGAGCGATGCAGGCATGACTGGTTGGTTGATGGAAGGAGGTTGTGGGTTCCACAAAAGGAAGTTCTGAAGAGACTATAACTTTGCAGAGGATGTGAATGTATGAACTGATATTTGAGTGAGAAAGCGAAGCATCATGGCTTTGTAGCAGGCCCTTCCCTATGTGGCAGAGGGATCTCAAAATAGCTCTGTCAAGGCCCCCCCTCAAACACACTCAGGGGCTGGTGGATAGAGAGGCGATCACATTTGCATGGAAGGGGATTTCCTTCACCACATTTGTAGGCAATAATCCTGTGAAATTGATTGAATCAAGCTGCATGCTTGTCCTACAATTATGTTTTGGCTTTGAAGGTTGCTCTTCGCCTCCCCGGCCAATAATCCTGGCCACATTGCTTGTTGGTGTTGGTTTTTGCACATCTCTCATTGTGCTCTCTTGTGTCCTCCCGGCTTGTGTACATTGGCGTGCAGATGACTGACGGCGAGACTCGACGCTGATGGAGTGTCGTCCGGTGGAGCCGACGCACGCTGAGGTCTTCTCGCAGTTCGCTGGAGCCTCCTCTCTCCGGCGACGCGCTCAGCTCCATCGGCAGGCCTCCTCGGCGGTCGTGCTGCCTGCGGTCATTGACACCACAGTTGCCGCTTGCATGCGTCCAGCGCGTCCCATCGCGTCTGCATCGTCATGCACTGCCTGGGGTCCCAGTTGCATGTTGCGTGGCCCTGTTTGGTAGCATAAACCGTTGTGGGCACTATCTGGGTTTAGGCTGCCATAACTCCTCGTTACTATTTTTCTAGCAGATTCTGACCGCATGGCTGCGTTTGCAGCGGCGGTATTATGGTATGGTCCAGTTTTCAGGCAAAACGGACGACGCCCGGGTTTTGGGCTGTCGGCTGCCTGGCAGGCCCCACCGAGAAAACCTGCCAGCCTGAACTGAGCTATTTTCTGATTGGCTGTTGAACTGAGTAACAAGCTCTACAGAGCTGGGGGGGGCCTCGAACTTGGAGGGGTCTCCCATTGTTGTTCATTCTTTATTCCTAATCAGTCACTTACAGTTTTCAGCTGCTTTCTGGCGCTAACACTGGCGCGCACATTTCTGAGTAACAAACCCAGAGCTTCCAGACTTAGACTCTAGAGCAGCAGACTGAGGGGGCAGCTGACTTAAGCAACGAGCGTGGAAGCCCGCACGCTGCATCAACAACGCTGCTGCCCCAACGTGCTGCCTAGGCTATTCCATTTGTTCTTAGAGAGAAAAACGAGAATCACACTACGGTAGGAGATTCTCGTCCCAATTTTGCATGATACATGACATGTCTTGGTCTTGTCTTGTCTCACGCGAGACAAGTCGGGATTGTCTCGTGTCATGCGGTACAAGGCAATGAGATGAGAAGAATTAGAGACATTCAAGATCGAAACCAGTCTCCACCTCCATGTAACGCCATGTACGGCACCTATGAGGTCAGATGGTCAGCGAGTGGAGGGATGTGCGTTGTAAGTACCAACGTCATCCACAAGGTGCTCAGGTGCAACAGGGATAAGGGCTCGAATAATACTGGCAGCTTTCGTAGGGACAGGGATAAAAGGAGGATCAACACCAGGATGAGGAAGAAAGTTGTAGCGGATTCAACGGAATCTTTGGCTGACTAGTGCCACCATTCGAACTAGCGTCAGCATTAGCAGATGCAGTGGACAAGCGCCTAAGCACAGTGGTTTCAAAAGTCTACGGGTCATGTGTCCGGCTAAGGTGACATCGCCAGCACTCCCAACAATTGGAATAGCCTAGGCAGCACGTTGGGGCAGCAGCGTTGTTGATGCAGCGTGCGGGCTTCCACGCTCGTTGCTTAAGTCAGCTGCCCCCTCAGTCTGCTGCTCTAGAGTCTAAGTCTGGAAGCTCTGGGTTTGTTACTCAGAAATGCGCGCACCAGTGTTAGCGCCAGAAAGCAGCTGAAAACTGTAAGTGACTGATTAGGAATAAAGAATGAACAACAATGGGAGACCCCTCCAAGTTCTAGGCCCCCCCCCCCCCCAGCTCTGTAGAGCTTGTTACTCAGTTCAACAGCCAATCAGAAAATAGCTCAGTTCAGGCTGGCAGGTTTTCTCGGTGAGGCCTGCCAGGCAGCCGACAGCCCAAAACCCGGGCGTCGTCCGTTTTGCCTGAAAACTGGACCATACCATAATACCGCCGCTGCGAACGCAGCCGTGCGGTCAGAATCTGCTAGAAAAATAGTAACGAGGAGTTATGGCAGCCTAAACCCAGATAGTGCCCACAACGGTTTATGCTACCAAACAGGGCCACGCAACATGCAACTGGGACCCCAGGCAGTGCATGACGATGCAGACGCGATGGGACGCGCTGGACGCATGCAAGCGGCAACTGTGGTGTCAATGACCGCCGGCAGCACGACCGCCGAGGAGGCCTGCCGATGGAGCTGAGCGCGTCGCCGGAGAGAGGGGGCTCCAGCGAACTGCGAGAAGACCTCAGCGTGCGTCGGCTCCACCGGACGACACTCCATCAGCGTCGAGTCTCGCCGTCAGTCATCTGCACGCCGATGTACACAAGCCGGGAGGACACAACAGAGCACAATGAGAGATGTGCAAAAACCAACACTCCCCCATGACTCACAGGCGTGGTGCACGTGGGCGGACAGGGACACGGTCAACATCCCGACTCCCCCAGGGCATGCAGAGACGCATGCAGAGATAAAGAGAGAGCCACTCACGGACGTACACCGACTGAACTCACAGCCTTCTTGAACGAGTCGCGCTTCAGTGCCTTGGTCAGGAAGTCAGCCAACTGCCGTGCTGTCTCAACCCAAACGATGCTGATGTAGCCATCATGCAACAATGAACGCACATAGTGATACTCAACGTTGATGTGCTTTGTGCGTGTGTGATGCACGCCGTCATTGTTGGCGATGGCCATGGCACTCTCATTGTCACAATACAACGTGATGGATGGGACAGACTGACGCAACTCGGACAGCAGACGACGCAACCACACACTCTCACACGCGCCTGATCCAAGAGCCATGTACTCGGCCTCAGCAGTGCTGCGTGCAATGCACCCCTGCTTGCCACTGCGCCAGGACACAGCCGTGCCGCCAATCAGAAAGATCCAGCCTGTGCGACTCTTACCGTCCGGACTGCCGGCCCAGTCGCTGTCGGTGTAGCCCACTGCGACAACAGACGGTTGACGGCGGAACATGAGACCTCGCCGAGGAGTCGAGACGACATAGCGCAGTACTCGGATCGCGGCCTCGTGGTGGAGGTGACGCGGCTCCTGAGAAAACTAGGCCAGGAGGTTGACGGCGAACGCGATGTCTGGACGCGTCGTCGTCGCCAGGAACATCAATGACCCGATGACTCGCAGGTACGTGGTCACGTCAACTGGCTCCCCCACAACAGCTGGGTCAAGACTCCTCAGCTTCACATGGCCATCGGGCGACATGGGTGAGGATGCGCTCGGCATGAGTGGCAGGTCCTGGGCGAAGCGAGTGGATAGGGTCTGCACATAGGCAGCCTGGTGGACGTGCAGGATGCCCTGGGAGCGATCATGCTCAAGCTCCATGCCCAGGAAAACTCGGGCAGAGCCAAGGTCCTTCATCTGGTAGGCGGCGTGCAGCAAGTCCTTGACGCGCTGGATGGCGGCCGTGTCTGGCGACGCAATGAGGAGATCATCGACGTAGACCAGAACCGCGGCGAAGGTCTGACCTTGCCGGCTGATAAACAGTGCGAGGTCAGCGGTGCTGCGCTGGAGGCCGCCACGGAGAAGCGTGTTGCTGATCTCCTGGTTCCAACACCGAGGTGACTGCTTCAGGCCGTAGAGGGCCTTCCGCAGCTGCCAGACTCTCCCAGTGCCGTCGTCGAAACCTGGGGGCTGCGTCATGTAGAGCTCCTCACCCTCCAGTGATCCATGGAGGAATGCGTTACTCACGTCCATTTGATGCAGCTCCCACCCATGCTGGGCAACCAGGCTGAAGAGCGCCCGACTAGTGGAGAACCGACCGACTGGGGCGAAGATCTGGTCGTAATCGATTCCAGGGACCTGTGTAAGGCGGGCCTTGTACTTGTCCAAGGACCCATCAGGCTTCCACTTGCGCCGAAAGACCCACTTGGCACCGATGGCCTTCCGACCTGGAGGAAGGTCGACGAGGTCAAACACGTGGTGCTGTCGGATGGCAGCAAGCTCCTCGGCGCAGGCAGCATCCCAATGTGCAGCCTCAGGAGTGGCTCGAGCCTCACGTAGGGTGGAAGGGTCCTCTGGGCGCACTGTGGACCGGACTGAGAGGGCGTGTGCATCACGAGCCTCAGGTGGGATGCGGGCGAGTGCAGCCACAACAGCATGCCGATGCTCATGCTGGAGCATGGCGTAGCCCAGTGCAGACCCTGGATGAAGGTCTGCGATGATGGCGGAAGTGGATAGGCCGAGAGCCTTTGTGCCAGGGTCCCCACTCACGACTGTGGGAGTGGAGGAGACACGTGGAGCTACAGGGGGTCGAGGTGCTGCGGGACGCGGAGCGACGGTCTGGCCTCTCACTGTCGGACGAGGTCGGAGGCTGCCGCCTGGGCCACGTGTGTAGCGCGGTCGGGCAGAAGACGATCCTGAGTCCGACGTGTCAACGGAGGCGGACGGGGCAATTGGTCCGGAGGAGCCAGTGGAAGTGGTAGGCGTTGCTGGTCCGGGGAAGTCAATCGGCCCAGAGGAGCCAGTAGACGCGACAGGCGCTAATGGCTCGGAGGGGCCAGTGGACGTGACAGGGACTGTCGGTCCGGAGGGACGAGGGGACGCGACTGAGGCTGCTGGTCCGCAGGGGCCAGCGGACACGACAGGAGCTACAGGCCCAGAAGGGCCAGTAGATGCGACAGGGGCTGCTGGCCCGGAGGGGCTAGCGGACGTGGTAGGGGCTGCCGGCTCGAAAGGACAAGCTGACACGACAGGTGCTGCTGGCCCGGAGGGGACAGTGGACGCGACAGGTGCTGCTGGCCCGGAGGGAACAGCGGACGCGACAGGTGTTGCTGGCCTGGATGGGACAGCGGGCGCTACAGGTGCTGCTGGCCCTGAAGGGCTAGTGGACGCGACTGGGACCGTTGGCCCGGGGGGGCCCGTGGACGCGACAGGGGCTACCGGCTCAGAGGGACGGGGTGATGTGTCACCTGGAAGCGACAGGACGGAGGACGGACTCACCACTCCCCCACGCGATGGGAGGGACACGGACGAGCCGGACCGGATGAGGTCGCGGGGAAACAGGTCCTCGAAGAAGAGGGCATCGCGGGACTCGACGATGCAATGTCGGGATGGGTCCCAGAAGCGCCAGGCTTTGGACTGACGAGACACCCCGAGGAAGGTGCAGGGGCATCCGCGGGGGGCGAGCTTGCCGCCTTGCTGCGGGGCGGGCAGCCATACAACGGCGACNGCGCGCCGACCGCACCAGTGCTGGTAGGGCGTGGACTGGCGGGGAAGGGGACCGTGGGGAACCCGGTTCCAGACCCAGGTCATGTAGGCCATGGCTTCAAAATAGAAGCCGTCAGAGAGACCAGACTCGACGCGCATGGTGCGAACGGCGTCGGCCATGGTACGGTTCCACCGTTCGGAGACGCCGTTCTGGGCGGGTGTGTAGGGCGCAGACGTCTCATGGTGGATACCGCGGGAGGCGAGAAAGGTCGTGGCCTCACCCAGGTACTCGCCACCGCGATCGGAGCGAAAGCGGCGGAGGGGGCGGCCACACTCGCGCTCCGCGAGGACAAGCCAGTCCTGAATGGTTCGGGCGACATCGCTTTTCTGCCGGAGGCAGAAGACCCAGCGATAGCGAGAGTAGTCGTCCGTAAGAGTGAGGACATAGCGGCCATGCTCACTGACAGATGCAGTTGGGAGAGGGCCCATGACATCCGAGTGGACAAGGTCAAGAGGGGCGGACGCGCGGGAGGAAGACAGGGGGTAGGTGGACCGGTGCATCTTCCCCTGAGCGCAGTCAATGCACTCAGTGGGGCACGGGAGAGGAAAAGTCTCCGGGTCAAGGCCTTTGGCCGGCTGGGTACGAAGTATGCTCTCTACGGCGGCCGAGTGGACGTGGCAAAGGCGGTGGTACAAGAGGCGAGTGTGCTGTGGAGACAGTGTGCTGGTGACAAACACATGACCTGTGGCTGTCGACGGGGAGGAGACGGGAGGGGAAGAGGACAGGCGGGGAACGTGCCACAAGTTGCCACGAGCGGTGGCGTGCAGGATGACAAGACCAGACGGACGCAACGACACAGTGCCGACACCACGCGAGTGCACAACATCCATCCTCATGCGGTCAAGGGCAGTCACGGACAGGAGGCTGAGCTCAAGACCAGGGACAAAGAGAACATCGGTCAGGAAGACGTCATCGGCTGGACCACGGAAGCGAACGACGCCAACACCACGGACAGGTAACACCTGTCCGGAGCCTGTCCGGACACCGGAGACATCGCCGACAGGACCAAGCATACTGAAGGCCTCGCGAGAGGCCGTCATGTGATGCGTGGCCCTGGAGTCGATGATCCAGGTCTCAGCAGGATCCTGGACAGGGGTCGCCAGATCACTCACGATCACGTGGCAGCACGCGAGGGACGCGAACGCGGTAGAAGGGGGCGCGAAGCGAGACTGCCAATCATCAAGCCATGCTATGTCCTCAAGAAGTGGGGTGGAGGAGACCACGGGAGACGACGAGATAGACAAAGAAAGAGGACACGACCGCAGCTCAGTCTCAGTTATGCAAGGAGGATCCGGGGGGCAGGATGTGACGCAACTCGCACTTCCCTGGGGAGGAGGGCGAGGTAGACCAAGCTGGAGCGCGATGAACTGCTCCAGCTGGCGCTCACGGGAGGACGGCCCAGGAGTGTAGACGGAGTGAGGAGTGGCGACGCCGGAACCCGGGTAGTAGGAGGACGGAGCCGGCAAAGGAAGCGGAGGTGCCGACGGCTGAGGGTAGTACTGCTACGGGTAGTGCTGCTGCGGCGCGGCTGTCGGCGGGACAGTCGGAGCTGCCGAAGTGGCAGAGCTGCTGGACAAAGTCGGAGTGTCGAGACCAGCAGCAGCGACGGCGGCAGAGGCGAGGCGGCGCTCCCGCTGACGGCGCATAGTGGCGATGACGCGCGCCTCATCCGTCGGGAGAGGGCACGTGTATCACCCGTGCCCGGGCTGACCACAGTTGTGGCAGACCGAGCCACTACCGCTGGACCCGGTCGACGACTACTACTGCTGCTGCTGCGGCGGACCCTTGCCTTTCTTGTTGCGGTTCTTCTTCTTCTTCCCCGAAGACGACAAGGTAGCTGTGGCAGGGGAGGAGACAGCCACGGAGGCAACGGCAGGGGAGGCGACGGCAGGGGAAGCAAGTGCCTCCGTGCGATGGAGCTGAGACTCCTGGTGAGCTTCCTCAATGCGGAGGAAGAGCTCGTATGCCCAGGGCATGAGAGTGCCCTGGGCCGCCATGGTGGAGAGGACGTCCTGGGGGTAGTGNACTGCTGCTGCTGCTGCTGCGGCGGACCCTTGCCTTTCTTGTTGCGGTTCTTCTTCTTCTTCCCCGAAGACGACGAGGTAGCTGTGGCAGGGGAGGAGACAGCCACGGAGGCAACGGCAGGGGAGGCGACGGCAGGGGAAGCAAGTGCCTCCGTGCGATGGAGCTGAGACTCCTGGTGAGCTTCCTCAATGCGGAGGAAGAGCTCGTATGCCCAGGGCATGAGAGTGCCCTGGGCCGCCATGGTGGAGAGGACGTCCTGGGGATAATGGACGAAGACGTCCGCGTACGCACTGGTGGCGCCGCGCTTGATGGTGAGGAGCGCGGACAGAGGGGGCGGAGCAGACTTGCCGAGACGACGAAGGATGTCCCCTGCCCGCTGCCAGTAGGCAGTGACCGTCTCGGTCTCCCCCATGTGCAGGGAGTTGAACTCCCGAAGCAGACGGCTGATCTCAGCGTCGCTGGACAGGCAATGGGGCCTGGTGAGGACGTGCCATGCAGCTGCAGGGTGTGGGATGTCGCCAGCGGTGAAGTCGCCGAGGAAGGGCTCCAGGGCAAGGCGGGAGGCGGGGGGGGCGACTGGGACAAGGACGTGGACGGCGCGACCAGCGTCATACAGCTGATCGGCCTGGGTGGAGTCGTAAGGCAGGGTGTAGTAGGCCCACAGACCTTCACCCTGCGCCCAGATCCGGAAGCTGAGCTCCCAGCTCAGGAACTGCTCGCCGCTCTGAAGCGGCGTCGGAGGTGTCTCAAAGTCCTTCTGCCTGCGGCCAGCACCCAAAGTGGGGCCAAGGACAGAGGTCACTGTCTGCCGTTAGCGCTGAGTCTGCTGCTGTGCCAGGTAGTACGTGACAGTGGACACAGCGGGGCTAGCATGCCCGGGGGGGATGAAGGACAGCGGCGCACTGGTGGCGCTGTGCGAAGCGACCGGCTGTAGCGCTGCAAGCTGCTGCGTCAAGGCGGCAAGCTGCTGCTGAAGAGCAGTAAGAGGGTCAGGGTGGCCGCCAACATTGCCAGTGGGCTGCTGCTGCTGCTGTTGCTGCTGCTGCAAAGGTGGCGGCTACTGCTGCTGTTGCAGCGGCGGTGTCTGTTGCTGCAGCGACAGTGTCTGCTGCTGCTGCTGCAGGGGCGGCGGCTGTTGCTGCTGCCGGGGCGGCGGCTGCTGCTGCTGCAGGGGTGGTGGCTGCTGCTGCTGCAGGGGCGGTGGCTGCTGCTGCTACAGCGGCGGTGGCTGCTACTGCTGCTGCTGCAGGGGCGGCGGCTGCTGCTGCTGCAGTGGCGGTGGCTGCTGCTACTGCTGCTGCAGCGGCGGTGGCAGTTCCTGCTGCTGTTGCAGCGGCGGCGGCTGCTGCTGTTCCTGCTGCGGCGGCGGCGGCTGCTGTTGCTGCAGCGGCGGTGGCTTCTGCTGTTGCAGCGGCGGCGGCTGCTGCTGCTGAAGCGGCGGCGGGTACTACTGTTGTTGCTGCAGCAGTCGCTGCAAGAAGGGAGGGGTAGGGGTCCCCCCACTAGAGGAGGACCCCTCATCGGGACTCCCTTCCATGACTAAGTGTCCCTTGTTTGCTCTTCTTTCCCCCTTTTTTGTTGTTGTTTTTTTTTTGTTGATGACGTCAGCAGTGACGTCAGTAGTGACGTCAGCAGAGGGGTGCTGACGTCAACAACGGCGGACGTTGGGGCCGCTACTGTTGTTGTTGCTCCTGATGCCGCTGCAGCCGCTGCCGCTGCTACTGCTGCTATTGCTGCTACTACGGTTGCTGCTGCAGCTGCAGCTGCTGTTGCTGTTGCTGCTGCCGCTACTGCTGCTGCCGCTGCTGCTGCTGCTGCTGCTGCTAGCTTGCTGCTGTTGCTGCTGCTGCTGCTGCTTGGTTGCTGCTGCTGCTGCTGCTGCTGCCGCTGCTGCTGCTGCTGCTTGCTTGCTGCTGCTGCTATTGTTGTGGCTGCTGCAGTTGCAGCCGCAGCTGCTGTCGCTGCGAGCTGCTGCAGCTGCAGCGGCTACTGCAGCTCGCCGCTGCGGCTGTGCGCTGCTGCAGCCGCGTGTTGCTGCTGCCGCCCGTTGCTGCGGCTGCTTCGTGCTGCAGCAGCTGCTCGCTGCTGCGGCGGGTTGCTGAAGCGAGCTGTGGGGGTGGGGGATTTTTTCTGTTGCTTTTTTTTTCTTTTCTTTTTTTCTTTCCTTTTCTCTTTGTCAGCGGGCAGCAGCCCGCTGTC
Source organism: Penium margaritaceum (assembly GCA_023375785.1). Taxonomy (NCBI): domain Eukaryota; kingdom Viridiplantae; phylum Streptophyta; class Zygnematophyceae; order Desmidiales; family Peniaceae; genus Penium; species Penium margaritaceum. The sequence goes on along the minus strand of SZWC01005648.1, from coordinate 136,490 downwards.
TGCAGCGAGCAGCGGGCTGCTGCTCGCCTGGCAACAGCGAGCTGCTGCTCGCTGGCAGCAGTGGGCTGCTGCTCGCTGCTCGCTCGCTGCGAGCAGCGAGCAGCAGCAGCCGCGGCTGGCAGTTGCTGCCGCTGGCTGTTGCTGCGGCTCGCTGCAGCAGCTGCTGCAGCTCGCTGCTGCTGCTGCACGCTGCTGCAGCTGCTGCGTGCTGTGGCTGCTGCCTGCTACCGCTGCCGCTGCTGCCTGCTGCCGCTGCCGCTGCTGCCTGCTGCTGCTGCAGGCTGCTGCTGCGAGCTGCTACTGCGCGTAGCTGCTGCTGCTGCACGCTGCTGCTGCTGCTACGCGTTGCTGCTGCCGCTGCCGCAAACTGCTGCTGCTGCTGCCGCGAGCTGCTGCTGTTGCGTGCTGCTGCGAGCTGCTGCTGCCGCCTGCTGCTGCTGGCCATGCCAGTCACTGCACCTGGGTGACGTCGCCGCTTGCGTCGTCGCCCGCAGACGTCAGACGCCGCCTGCCGCTCACCTCGCGTCACGCGTGGGGGTCAGTGCTGCCGAAAAAATTTCGGCAGCATTTCCCCTGGCCCAGTGGCCGTGGGAAAAAGTCTGACGCTGCCACCAGGTGGTTCAATGCTGCCGGAAAAAATCCGGCAGCATTTCCCCTGCACTGGCGCGTATGGGGGTCCGCCGGCGTTGTCTGGCACCTGTTCGTCAGTCTTCTGCTGCTGCTGCTACGCTCTGGCTCTGATACCAAAATGGAATAGCCTAGGCAGCACGTTGGGGCAGCAGCGTTGTTGATGCAGCGTGCGGGCTTCCACGCTCGTTGCTTAAGTCAGCTGCCCCCTCAGTCTGCTGCTCTAGAGTCTAAGTCTGGAAGCTCTGGATTTGTTACTCAGAAACGCGCGCGCCAGTGTTAGCGNCAGCCGACAGCCCAAAACCCGGGCGTCGTCCGTTTTGCCTGAAAACTGGACCATACCATAATTCCGCCGCTGCGAACGCAGCCGTGCGGTCAGAATCTGCTAGAAAAATAGTAACAAGGAGTTATGGCAGCCTAAACCCAGATAGTGCCCACAACGGTTTATGCTACCAAACAGGGCCACGCAACATGCAACTGGGACCCCAGGCAGTGCATGATGATGCAGACGCGATGGGACGCGCTGGACGCATGCAAGCGGCAACTGTGGTGTCAATGACTGCCGGCAGCACGACCGCCAAGGAGGCCTGCCGATGGAGGTGAGCGCGTCGCCGGAGAGAGGAGGCTCCAGCAAACTGCGAGAAGACCTCAGCGTGCGTCGGCTCCACCGGACGACACTCCATCAGCGTCGAGTCTCGCCGTCAGTCATCTGCACGCCGATGTACACAAGCCGGGAGGACACAACAGAGCACAATGAGAGATGTGCAAAAACCAACAAGAACCCTGCCTGGTATACCAAAGCTCTATGAACCAATTATGCACCGGATCTAAGAGAAAGGAAACCAGGCAGATCCAGTGCTCGACAGAGTTTGGAAAAGATCGAAGAGGGTCAACACTAAAATGAAAGGAAAATGACGGAACTATTTTTTCGTTTACAAACCAATGAAGTTGTGCCCCTTTCACTACATTTAGTTCATGAAACATTTTTTTTCTACATCACCGAAGGTAGTCCATTCAATGTATGCATAAGTTCTTTTGCTCCACACAAACTTGTTGCACATGTTGAAAGCATGCTAGTTTGTTGGTTTTTACGCATCTCTCATTGTGCTCTGTTGTGTCCTCTCGTCTTGTGTACATCGGCGTGCAGATGACTGATAGCGAAACTTGACGCTGCTGGAGTTTCGTCCAATGGAGCTGACGCACGTCGAGGCCTACTTGCTGTTCGCTGGAGCCTCCTCCCTCCGGCGACGCGCTCAGCTCCATCGACAGGCCTCCTCGGCGGTTGGGCCACCATCTGTCAATGTCACTGCAGTTGGTGTCTGCATGCGTCCAGCGCTGGTTCTGACTGCACCATTGTGTTGGTTTGTGTGGCTTCCACCCGTCACGACCGACACTGCTAGTTTACCGATATACCCACATTCAGGGTATATGGCAGAGGAGGGCGTGACGACACGACGGGCCTCCGGACTGCACCGAGACTTCTCCGGCACCTACGACAGCGCTGGCAAGACGCGGTCGATGCGTTCCGATAGCCATGTGGGCTTGTCGGGAGGCAGGAGAGTTTTCTCGGTGGGTTGAGACCCGCGCACCCGGTTGACTGTACCGGTGCGACGAGGAGACCCGATGGCTGTTGTGGGGCTTCCGACGTTTGGAAAGCCGTCTGTGATGTCTGGATGTTGATTCCGAGATGTTTTGACACTGCTCATATTTTCTCGGTGGTCGAGACCCGGGCACTTGGCGAGTTGTTCCGGTGCCTCGAGGAGACCACCTTTGTTACTCTCGTGGTGTATGCAGTGTGTTCTCCCTGTTGACTCATTCGGGTTCAGCAGGGGTGACGGGGCCCGGTGCGGTTAGCTGCCGGCGCCCCTATATAAGCCCGCTAGGGGCTCATTTGTAAACTCTCCTTGTTCTTTAAATTCAGCGTTCCAGACTTAGCCAAATTCTTGCCGTCTTGCATCGCACTCACACACAGAGCTCATGTTCGTTCTTGCATGGGCCTGCATGCCCTAAAATTATTTCCAATTTGGTATCAGAGCGCAGGGGGGCGTGTGAGCAGCAGAAGCAGCAGCAGTGGGCGGAACGCTAAAGAGAACGCGCCACGTGGCGCCACGCCGGCAGCAGCGTGAGGGAGCGTGAAGCGACTGCACGCGAACGCCACAGGGGCGGTGAGAAGCAGCAGCAGCAGCAGCAGCAAGCGTTGGCAGCAGCAGTGTGCACGAGGAGTAGCGACGCAGCAGCAGCTTGCAGCCATGGCAGCAGCAAGCAGTGACACACCAGTAGCAGAAGCAGCAGCAGCAGCAGCAGCTTTGGCAGCAGCAGCAGCTTTAGCAGCAGGAGCAGCAGCAGCAGCAGCAGCAGCAGCCGCAGCAGCAGCAGCAGTAGCAGCAGCAGCGTGCAGAGCAAAAAAAAAAAAAATAGAAGCAGCAGCGGTGGCAGCATCAAGCAGCAGCAGCAGCGTGCAGAGCAAAAAAAAAAAAAATAGAAGCAGCAGCGGTGGCAGCATCAAGCAGCAGCAGCAGCGTGCAGTAGCAGCAGCCGCGGTGGCAGCAGCAGCAGCAGTAGCTACTGCAGCAGCGGCGGCAGCAGAAGCAGCGTGCAGCAGCAGCAGCCGCGGCGGCAGCAGCAAGCAGCAGCAGCAGCTGCTGCGCAGAGTAGCAACAGCAGCAGAAGCAACAGCAGCAGCAGAAGTAGCAGCAGCAGCAGCAACCATAGGAGCTGCACCTGCCGCTGCAGCTGCTGCTGCCGCTGCGAGGAGGGCCTCGCAGCCCTCCTCTGATCGGGGCAGCCCTCTGAGGGGGCCCCGCTCGCACCCCCCCCCTCCCGTCCTCCTCTTCTTAGGGGGACCCTCGGAGGGCCTTGCCGAGCCCCTCCGAGGGGCCCTACGGAGGGGGCCCGTGGGCCTCGTGGGCCCCCTCGGCCCCGTCGGCCCCGTCGGCCCCGTCTGCCCTGTCGGCCGACCGACGGAGGGGCCGGGTCAGAGGGGCGGACAGCACCCCCCCCTCTCGCTCCCTCCTCCCCCCCGACACCCCCTCGCTCACTCGCTCGCTCAGCGAGCGAGCGAGTGAGCGAGTGTACGGGAGAGAGATCCGGACAGGCCGGACACCCCCCCCCCTCCTCATTTTCTCCGTCCGCCCACCTTCTCGGCAATCAAGAAAAAGGGGGGGGGGGCGAGCTACAAAAGGTCCAAAAAGGGGTACGCTTGAAAAAGGAAAAAAAAAAGAGAATAAAAAAGGAAGAAGAAAAAAATAGAAAAGGAAGGGTTTCAGGCGAGCACAAGGGGGATCCAAAAGAAAAAAAAAGGGGGTGGCGGGTGAGTCCAAAGAAAAAGAAAAACAGAAAGGGGGGCTTGAGGACTAGACAATACCGAAAAGAAAGAGGGTCATCTTCCAACCACCACCGCCGCAACAGCCGCAGCTTCTTAGCTGTAGTATCAGCATCAGGCGGTGGAGTGTCGACGACAACTTAGTGCGGCGGCTGCGCGAGAGCTTGCACTTTCGCCTTCAGAGCCGAAAGCGGACTGTCGTCGTCGGCGATCGTCCACTTCGAGACGTGTCCTGGACCGGCGTCTCCCTGGGGCCCGTGGATTGGTACGCGCATTTCACCCCGTAGGATCGATGGCGGATTCGAGTCTTACCGTCTCCGAGGGCTGGGTCGTCTACCACTTGGAGCAGCAGCCACACCTGCAGCCGCCACCCCTTCTCGTCTTGGAGCAGTCTTAGCTCCATTCGTGGCAGCAGCATTGGTCGCCGCAGCTAGTCAGACTCTCGTCTCCGGGTGTGCTGTCGTAGTGCAGCTCTTCCCATCTGGTCACGTTTGCTGACCCGGACGCCGTGACCTCCAGGAGTGATAGTACCTACGGGTCTCATTCTCTCCCGTGGCTTGGTGTTTACCAACGGGAGCAGGTGCCCTCGGCACCTATCCATCGTCCAGCGCACGAGATGAGTGCGCGGACATTTGAGCAGGCGCGCTGCGCATTCGCCTGCTACTACTGTGGTGATGGACGTCATGGTTGGCGTCGCTGTTGGACGCGCCCTCCCGGCTGGCATCCACCTTGGTTACAGCCCCGTCCGAGCCTGCGTCCTCCACAGCATACGGATCTGCCGTCGTTGGTAGATCCCCTAGCTGGACCTCTGGTGAGCATATTCGCTGAGATCCACGGCCTCCGACAGACGGTGCAGCGGCTCTGTGACCTTGTCTTCACTGAGCGTGCTTCTGCTACTCGTTCGTCGACGGCCTCTTCGATCATTTCTCCTCCACCCTCTCCTCCTTCGTCATCTGATGGTGTACCTTCAGCCCCATCTGCCAGCAAGTCTCAGGCTACCACCATCCTTTCGATCCTCCACTCTGTTGCGACCACGACGCCACCTCGCGATGACATGTCTTCATGCAGTCGTTCCAGTGGAGTGGCCTTAGCGACGTCGGCGTCAGCGCTCCGCACGCCGTGCTCGCGCCGGTTCCGATACATCCTCCACCTCCTTGGCTTCCATTGCTGTACCTGTCGAGGGGGAGTGTGGTCATCAGACAGTGCCTATGCCCGTAGCGACAGTAGCCGCACCCCCGCCGTCCCGCCGTGCCTTAGCGTCAGCCGAGGCAGATGCAGATGACAGGGTGGCAGTACATGACGTGGAGTCTGATCCTTCCATGGAGGTCATGGTCCAGACTTGCGTATCATCGAGCTCGACTTCCACGTCCGGGCTGGATCCAGATCTGCTACAGCAGCAGGTTGCGTCAGGAGGAGTGCGGGCCCGGCATCCCTCGGCGGTGCCACTCGCGGCTCCTACCGGTGGCGTCCCGGCGGTTGCACAGGGGTCCCGTACGGATCGGGATGCCTCTTGCGGAGTTTTGGCGGAGTTTGTGCAGCAGGCTCACACGATCCCGGCGGAGGTTCCAGTGCAGGAGATATGCGTGTCATCGAGGTCGACATCCACGCTGGGACAGGAGCCGGACGTTCTGCAGCAGCAGGTTACCTCAGGAGGAGTGCAGGCACGGTGTCCCTGGACTGTGCCACTCCCGACTCCGTCCGGTGGAGGCCCTGGACTTTCGGGGGAGAGTGTGCAGACGACTCACACGACTCCGGCAGATGTTGGAGTACTTGGGACTTGCATGTCATCGAGGTCGACATCTACGCTGGGGCAGCAGCCAGACATTTTGCAGCAGCAGGTTGCATCACGAGGAGGGCAGGTCTCACGTGCCTTNTTGCGGAGTTTTGGCGGAGTTTGTGCAGCAGGCTCACACGATCCCGGCGGAGGTTCCAGTGCAGGAGATATGCGTGTCATCGAGGTCGACATCCACGCTGGGACAGGAGCCGGACGTTCTGCAGCAGCAGGTTACCTCAGGAGGAGTGCAGGCACGGTGTCCCTGGACTGTGCCACTCCCGGCTCCGTCCGGTGGAGGCCCTGGACTTTCGGGGGAGAGTGTGCAGACGACTCACACGACTCCGGCAGATGTTGGAGTACTTGGGACTTGCATGTCATCGAGGTCGACATCTACGCTGGGGCAGCAGCCAGACATTTTGCAGCAGCAGGTTGCATCACGAGGAGGGCAGGTCTCACGTGCCTTGGTGATGCCACTCGCGACTCTGATCAGTAGCGACCTGGCGGCAGCAGAGGAGTATTGTGCGGATCGGGATGTCCCATACAGTTTTCCAGGGGCGTTGGCGCACGGGACTCATACTAGCCCGACAGCGGTCGCTGTACATGAGCAGAGTCGACCGGCTGGTCTGTTAGAGGTTGAGGCGTTCTTGAGAGCAGCAGTTCTCAGAGATGTCGCCGGGACATATGCTGCAGCAGACACAGCATGCTTCACTGCCTCATCTGCACTACCTGAGGACCAGCTTCAGCGTGAGGAGTCATCCACCTTCCCACAGTCTACGGGTTCCCGTACCCACGACGGAGCAGCGACATACATGACGGAGTAAGATGATGATCCATACTCTGTCATCGAGCAGGTGGTAGCGACTTGCGTTCCCGGCGAGACAGTGCGTGATCGCCAGCTGCGCTTGTTGGTCACCTTGACGGACATTGCTGAGCCGGAGCCCTGTACACCTGTGTCCATTATGGCGGCAGTCGAGGACACTGGAGCAGATCCATACATGCAGATTGAGTCACCTCGTCAGCAGGAGCTGAGTTCTGCCCCCTCGATTTCACCTCTTGGTGACGCTACCGATCACATCGACGCTGAGAGTGGTAGTACCTGCACGGACGACGCTTCTACATGCTCTACAAACTCTGACGACTCCTCCTTCTCCTTCTCTCTTGGCATGCAACCGCTCACTCCTCGCATGACAGACACGAGCTGTGATGTGGATGCGACACCTGCAGCTGCATCCGATGTTCCAGCATCTCAGCACATTGCGACCTTGGTTGACCCCTAGGAGGATGCAGCGGCACCTGTTCCATCATCTTCAGCAGCAGAGATGCAGATGGCACTGTACTCACGAGCTGTGCAGTCTGCATGTGCAGCATCCAGTGAGGCAGAGTTCATTCTACTCCAGGTCGACATGGGCCACCTCGACATGTCCGAGGCAGATTATGCTGATCTGCAGGAGCGTGTAGTCATGCTATAGCGAGAGATGGTGGCAGCGCGTGAGCGATTCTCAGAGGAGGGCAGCATCACTGGTACCGGCAGGAGCCTTCTGGCAGCAGCAGTGATGCTGAGCGTGCCTTCGGCTTCCGCCATCCCGGCTCCTATCGACCACATCATTGCTCCTCCTTCTTCTGCTACAGTCACGCACCTTCATCCACCCGACTCACCTGCCCCATCTTCATCGTCATCCACGAGTGGTGATCCGGTTCATCGCTCCAGCTCTCTTCTTCTAGCAGTACACCCTTGTGTCTCAGGGTCTCCTATCCCGTATCGGAGGCCAGCTCTGCCACTTCATCCACGCACGCGTGCTGCTCGCCCATTCCCGTTCCCCCGGCGTACACAGATGCATCGCGGCAGTGCGGAGGCAGGAGAGACTGTGAGTTGGGACCCTTGGCAGTCACACGAGGACTGGTATACCCCAGGTGATGCAGATTCACGTGAGGAGTTGTAGCCGGAGACACCACTTCGTCTTTGAGGGAGGGAGTCGACTCACAGGTGACAGGGGGAGCTCTCTCTACATGATGGATACACTACATGACTCATCGCCCAGGATCTTTTCATCTACGACATCAGCATCTCCATCGAGGACATCGCTGCCAGGTTCATCTGCCCAAGGGGAGTGTTGTGTTGACCTCGACCTGACGCGACGCCATGGGAGATGCATGGCGAGGTCCATGCTCTGTTCTGAGCATCTACAGCATCCCGCATGTGCCTCACGCTACGTGCCTACACACCTGCATACAGGTGGTAGCACACTGTTGGTCGAGACCCGGACACTTGGTGCATTGCACCAGTGTCACGAGGAGACCATGTGATCGTATGTCTTAGTGTGCCGCTATACTGTGTGTGGCATTGTGCATGCGAGCTGTTGGTCGAGACCCGGACACGTGGTGCATTGCACCCGTGTTACGAGGAGATCCTCCCTTGATCCAGAGTTTGGATGATGATACTATTGAGTTTGATTGCTCGTAGTGGTCGAGACCCGGACCCTGGTACCGCCAGTGTCACGAGGAGACCATCTTGTTGCTTGACATGTGTGTGATAGGCATTACACTGGTTTGTGCACGTGTGCATCCCTCCTCTCATGGTCGAGACCCAGACACTTGGTGGGCTGTGCCAGTGTCCAGGGAGACCCTAGATGGATAGCAGACGAGTGTGTGTGTGTGTGTGTTTGTGCGAGTTGACTCATGCATGTTATGGCTTGCCATGCATTGTTGTTCCATGCCTTCGCTCATTCGTTCTGGCGTGGACGGCTATGTCAGCCAGGGGGAGTGTTGGTTTATGTGGCTTCCACCCGTCACGACCGACACTGCTAGTTTACTGATATACCCACATTCAGGGTATATGGCAGAGGAGGGCGTGACGACACGACGGGCCTCTGGACTGCACTGAGACTTCTCCAGCACCTACGACAGCGCTGGCGAGACTTGGTCGATGCGTTCCGACAGCCATGTGGGCTTGTCGGGAGGCAGGAGAGTTTTCTCGGTGGGTTGAGACCCGCGCACCCGGTTGACTGTACCGGTGCGACGAGGAGACCCGATGGCTGTTGTGGGGCTTCCGATGTTCGGAAAGCCGTCTGTGATGTCTGGACGTTGATTCCAAGATGTTTTGACACTGCTCATATTTTCTCGGTGGTCGAGACCCGGGCACTCGGCGAGCTGTTCCGGTGCCTCAAGGAGACCACCTTTGTTACTCTCGTGGTGTATGCAGTGTGTTCTCCCTGTTGACTCATTCGGGTTCAGCAGGGGTGACGGGGCCCGGTGCGGTTAGCTGCCGGCGCCCCTATATAAGCCCGCTAGGGGCTCATTTGTAAACTCTCCTTGTTCTTTATATTCAGCGTTCCAGACTTAGCCAAATTCTTGCCGTCTTGCATCGCACTCACACACAGAGCTCATGTTCGTTCTTGCATGGGCCTGCCTGCCCTAAAATTATTTCCAATCATCGTCTGCAACGTCATGCAATGCGTGGGGTCCATGTCTCGTGTTGCGTGGCACTGTTTGGCATCATGGACCATCGTAGGCAGCGCTTGGGTTCGGGCAGCCATAACTCTTTGCAGTTGTTTTTCTAGCTGATTCTGACCGCATGACTACGTTCGCAGCATCGGTATTTTGGTATGGTCCAGTTTTTAAGGAAAACGGACGATGCCCGGGTTTTAGGCTGTCCGCCGTCCGGCAGGGCTCACTAGAAAACCCTGCACGCCAGAAAACAGGTCTAGGACTATTTTCTGATTGGCTGGTTAGCTGAGTAACAAGTTCTACAAAGCTGGGGGGAGCTAGAACTTGGAGGGGTCTCCTATTTTTGCTCATTCTTCATTCCTAATCAGTCACTTTCAGTTTTCAGCTGCTTTATGGCGTTAACACTAGCACGCGCGTTTTTGAGTAACAAACCTAGAGCTTCCAGACTTGGACTCTAGAGCAGCAGACTGAAGCAACGAGCATGGAAGCCCGCAAGCTGCATCAACAACGCTGCTGCTCCAACCTGCTGCCATTCCTTTCCTTTTTGGTATCAGAGCGAGAGTGTAGCAACAGCAGCAAAACACTGGCGTACAGGTGCCAGACAACGCCGGCGGACCCCCATACGCGCCAGTGCAGGGGAAATACTGTCGGATTTTTTCCGGCAACATTGACCCGCCTGGTGGCGGCGTCCCATTTTTCCCCACGGCCACTGGGCCAAGGGAGATCCTAGTTTCTTTTTCGGCAACACTGACCCCCACGCATGACACAAGGAGTTGAGCGGCAGGCCGCGTCCGACATCTGCAGGCGACGATGCACGTGGCAACTGTTGGAGTAATGCTCCTCACCATGGCAGGAGTGACTCCAAAAAGGAACACCAAAAAGACAAGCCTTAGTGGCTTAGTGGTTAATGGTGTTCACCTATAGAGGCAAGGGCCCGGGTTCAAGTCCCACAAGATGAATTTCTGTCCTGCCTCAAGGGAGGTGGAAAAAAGATTCCAGGAAGCTAGCTCAACCTCTAGAGTTCCTCTTTAAGTTTGTAGAAGGCCAAGTGAGGGTCTAGGAAGGTGGCACACCTTCTAGAAGGGGTGACTTGTCCTACAAGGCATCTAGAGGTGTCTTGGTCTTCTGGACACCTTCCCTCCTACTAGAAGCAAGCTGAGGAATCTAGGAAGGGACAGAAGCTTCTAGAGGAGGGAAGGGATGCCTTCCTAGGTGGGAAAAGGACAGCCTACCAAGGGCCACTCTAGAAGTCATAGAATCTGCTAGGAAGCTTCAAATCTGGCATGCTTTGGTGTTGTGGAAAGCTTAAGTCAGTGGCTATAAAATGCCACTGCTTGTGAGCCTTGATAAAAGATTACATTCCCAGTCAATTCAGGCAAAAAACATTGCCTCAATCTTTGACCAGTTTTCTGCCATCCTTGGAACCAGTTGCCTCCACAGTTTCAGTCTCTCCAAAATCAGCTCTTCATCTTCAAACGTCTTGTCACCCTCCGAGCCAACGAAGGCGACAACATCATGGAGATCATGCAGCAGATTGAGTCACTCACAGTGGAGTGCGTGGCCACGGGTTGGGAGGTCGACTCTCAGTTGCAAGCTATGATCCTCCTTCTGGCCTTGCCAGACAGTTGGAGTCCCATGATCACAGTCCTTGGTGGCTGGCCTTCCGACGAGCTGAAGTACCCGAAGGTTGCTGAGTACGTGCGCAATGAGTGGATGCGACGTGGCGGTCGAGAGAGTGCAGCGGCATCAAGTTCAGCTTACACGGTTCATCCTCAAAGTGGAGGCCGAGGCGACAAGTGGAAGGGTGCCAAACAGGGCACCAAGAAGGGTGACAAGAAGGGGGAGTGCTTCAACTACGGCAAGGAGGGCCACTACGCGCGCAACTGTCCCAAGAAGAAAACAGATCGGTCGCAGCGGGGCGGGAAGAAAGATGAGCACACCCTTATGGCGTACAACTCCACCAACTTGAAGGATCCGGGAGGTAATGTCATCGACTCCGGATCAGGCCGCCACACGCAATGCAACAGGATGACATTCGTCACCTACGGCGCCTCGGAGAGACGCATGACGGTGACGAATGGAAAAACAGAGGTGGCCGCCGGTGAGGGTAACGTCCGCATTGAGTCAATTGTGGATGGCAAATCTTTCACGAGCACAATCTACGATGTGCTGCATATGCCCAACTTCGGGGCAAACCTGCTCTCCGTCAGCCGCCTTACCGACAAGGGACTTGAGGTGCTCTTCACAAAGAAGGAGGCCGTCATCGGCAAATAGGGCAAAGGTGAGGTGATTGTGCGTGCCAAGAGGGAGGACGACTCGTACCTGCTACGCGCGAAGATCCTCAGCAGCCGAGTGGGGTCCAACGCCGCCAATCTTGCAATGAAGGATGGAGGAGACCTGGACCTATGGCACCGCCGACTCTGCCACATTTCTCCATTGACCGTGAAGGAGATGGCTAAGAGGGAAGTGGTGTGGGGTCTCCAAATCAGCGGCCTTGATGGAACCAAGGAGACCGTGTGTGAGCCATGCATCATTGGCAAATCAACTCGGCAGCCGTTTGTCGCCAAGGGGACGCGTGCATCGGCAAAACTGGCCGTGGTACACACAAATGTGTGTGGACCGCTTGAGAGCTCCATCGGCGGAGCTCGCTACTTCCTCACCTTCATCGATGACCACAGCCGGAAACTCTACCTCTACCCAATGAAGCGGAAGAGTGAGGTCCTTGCGTGCATGCAGGAGTTTGTGGCTGATGTGGAGCGGCAAACAGAGTTGAAGGTGAAGGCGTTCCAGAGTGACAACGGCGGTGAATATGCGGGGTGCCTTGGGTGGATGAAGAGCAAGGGGATTGAGTGGCAGAAAACAAGTCCACACTTCCCACAACAGAATGGCATCGCAGAGAGAGCAAATCGCACAATCCTTAACATGGTGCGATCCATGTTGAGCGACGCCGGACTTACACAACGGTATTGGGCGGAGGCAGCAAGGACAGCGGCGTACATCATGAATCTCATGCCGACCAAGCCGCTGAAGGACAAGGAGAGCAATGCGTGGAAGGCGCCACAAGAGGTGTGGAGCGGGAGGAAGCTGGCGGTGGGTCACCTCCGCACGTTTAGTTGTGTTGCACATGCAATGGTGCAGGCACGTGAGGGACGGAGCAAGCTGCCCGCCGGTGTGTTTTCCTTGGATATGAGAGCGGAAGCAAGGCGTACCGGCTCTTTGACCCAAGGAGGCAGCAGATTGTGCGGAGTCGCGATGTCACGTTCGACAAGAAGAGCCGTTGGACAGACAATGAGACAGGTCTCTCCAAGAGTGGGTAGTGGATGCCACTCCTTGAGGGGGAGACGCCGGAGGACGTGAATGAGGGTGACATCCTTGCATCACCACCAACCGGAGAGCATCGCCTGAGGGATGGGCGAGCGGCAGACTTTATTCCGGCTAGTTCGGATGGGGAATCCGAAGCACCGGAGATGGACGTGGAGGCGGGGAGTCAACCGATGTCTCCAAGGTCTCCAAGAGAGGTGGAGCAGGCGCTTGGAGAGGATGGCGCCGAAAGGGCACAACAACAACAACAACCGCCTCAAGAGCCCCGCACGACCAACCGTGTGCGAAGAAGGACAAAAAGGTACGATGCCGACAAGGGCATCTAGTCAGGGTTTGCACAAGTCTTCTTCACGCAAGAGGAGCGTGAATGTGGCACTGCACAAGAAGGATGGGGCTGAGTGGGAGGGAGCAATAAAATGTAAGCTCACCTCGCATGAGGAGAAAAGGCTCCTGAGTTGCAGATTAAGCATGGACAACTGCCATGGGTGATGCGCAAGGGGGAGATTGTTGGAGTAATGCTCCTCACCATGGCAGGAGTGACTCCAAAAAGGAACACCAAAAAGACAAGCCTTAGTGGCTGAGTGGTTAATGGTGTTCACCTATAGAGGCAAGGGCCCGGGTTCAAGTCCCACAAGATGAATTTCTGTCCTGCCTCAAGGGAGGTGGAAAATAGATGCCAGGAAGCTAGCTCAACCTCTAGAGTTCCTCTTTAANATGAGGAGAAAAGGCTCCTGAGTTGCAGATTAAGCATGGACAACTGCCATGGGTGATGCGCAAGGGGGAGATTGTTGGAGTAATGCTCCTCACCATGGCAGGAGTGACTCCAAAAAGGAACACCAAAAAGACAAGCCTTAGTGGCTGAGTGGTTAATGGTGTTCACCTATAGAGGCAAGGGCCCGGGTTCAAGTCCCACAAGATGAATTTCTGTCCTGCCTCAAGGGAGGTGGAAAATAGATGCCAGGAAGCTAGCTCAACCTCTAGAATTCCTCTTTAAGTGTCTAGAAGGCCAGGTGAGGGTCCAGGAAGGTGGCACACCTTCTAAAAGGGGTGACTTGTCCTACAAGGCATCTAGAGGTGTCTTGGTCTTCTGAACACCTTCCCTCCTACTAGAAGCAAGCTGAGGAATCTAGGAAGGGACAGAAGCTTCTAGAGGAGGGAAGGGATGCCTTCCAAGGTGGGAAAAGGACAGCCTACCAAGGGCCACTCTAGAAGTCATAGAATCTGCTAGGAAGCTTCAAATCTGGCATGCTTTGGTGTTGTGGAAAGCTTAGATCAGTGGCTACAAAATGCCACTGCTTGTGAGTCTTGATACAAGATTACATTCCCAGTCAATTCAGGCCAAAAATATTGCCTCAATCTCTGACCAGGTTTCTGCCATGCTTGGAACCAGTTGCCTCCACAGTTTCAGTCTCTCCAAAAACAGTTGGTAGTGTGAACCAGCCACTGATAGGGAACCTCCAGGGTGCACACTCACCCTTAGGCCAACAGCAACGTCACCTAGGTGCAGTGACTGGCACCAACGAGCAGCATGAGCAGCTTGCAGCAGTAGTAGCGGCAGGCAATAGCAGTAAGCAGTGGTAGCACGTGCCAGTAGTAGCTACGTGCAGCAATAGCAGCCAACAGCAGCACCTGCAGCAGCAGCAGCTCGTTGTAGGAACAACAGCCCGCAGCAGTAAGCCGCAGCGGCTGCCAGCAGCAGCAGCTCGCAGCAGCAGCAGAAGCGATTGCAAGTAGCAGCAACAGCGAGCAGTAGCAACAGGAAGCTACAGCAGCCGCAGAAGCAAGAAGTAGTAGCAGCCGACAGCAGTAGCAGCAATAGCGAGCAGCAGTCGGCAACAGCCAGCAGCAGCTGCTGCTGCTCATAGCCCGCAGCTTGCCAAAAGCGGCAGGCTATAAGCAGTGAGCCCGCTGCTCGCTATGAGCAGTGGACTGTTGGCATCAAGTAGCGAGCTCGCTGCTTGCAGCTAGCTGCCCATAACGAGGAGGGAAGCTCGCTCTGACAGACAAAAAGGAAAAAAAGGAATACCTGTTGTTGCAGTCACAATAGCAGCAACAGTACGCAATAGCAGCGGTAGTAGCAGCAGCAACAGCAGTAGCAGTAGCAGTAGCAGTAGCAGTAGTAGTAGCAGTGGCTACTATAACAGCAGCCGCAGCAGCAACAACAACAGCAGCAGCAGCTATAACAGCAGCTGTAGGAGCAGCCGAAGCACCAAGAGCAGTTGGTGCTACAACAGCAGCCACAACAATAGCAACAACAACAGATGTAGTAGCAGCACCAGTTGCAGCAATAGTAGTAGTTGCAACAGCAACAGCAATAGCAGCAGTAGCGGCAAGCAACGGTAGCGGCAGCAATAGCAGCGGCAGGCACATCAACAAAAGCAGCCACTACAGCTGCGTTGCAGCGGCCCCAACAACGATCGCTACTGACGTCAGCATCCAGCCATTGACGTCACTGTTTAAGTCACCAACAACATAAAAAAGGGGAGCTAGGGGGTGAAAAACTCTAAAACAGCAGCAGTAGTGGTAGATAACGCGGCGGCAGCTGCTGACGCCATCCCACCTAGGCTGACGTCACTGTTGACATCAGCAGCAAAAAAAAAAGAAACAAAGAGAGGGGGCACCAAAACCCACCATGGCAAACAGCCCCAGTGGGGAGGGGTCCTCCTCCGTTGGGGGGACCCCCAAGGGGGGGGGTAACCCCCCCCCCTTCTTGGAGCAGGTGCAATAGCTGCAGCAGCAGCAGGAGCAGGAAATGCAGTAGTAGTAGCTGCAACAGGAGCAGCAACAGTAGTAGCCAACAGGCGTCGTCGCCGGCACTCCTTTCCTTTTGGGTATGAGGGCCAGAGCGTAGCACCAGTAGAAAAACACTAGCGTACAGGTGCCAGACAATGCCGGCGGACTACCATACGCGCAAGTGTAGGGGAAATGCTGCCGGATTTTTCCGACAGCATTGACCTGCCTGGTGGCGGCGTCAGACTTTTTCCGACGGCCACTGGGCCAGGGGAAATGCTATTGGAATTTTCCGGCAGCACTGACCCCCACGCGTGACGCGAGGAAGTGAGCGGCAGGCCGCATCCGACACCTACAGGTGACAACGCACATGGCAACGTCACCCAGGTGTAGTGACTGGCATAAGCGAGCAGTAGCAGCAACCTGTAACAGCATAAGCGGTAGGCAACAGCAGCGAGCAGTGGTAGCAGTAGCCAGCAATAGCTACGTGCAGTAGTAGAAGCCCACAACAGCAGCAGCAGCTCGTAGCAGCAGTAGCAGCCCGCAGTAGTAAGCAGCAGCGGCCGCCAGCAGCAGCAGCTCGTAGCAGCAGCAACAGTGAAAATGAGCAGGAGCAACAACAACGAGTAGGAGCAACAACAACGAGCAGCAGCAGTAGCAAGCTACAGCAGCCATAATAGCAAGGAGCAGCAAGAAACAGCAGCAGCCGGCTACAACAGCAGGAGTAGCGAGCAACAGTCGGCAGCAGTCAGCAGCAGCTACAGTTGCTCGCAGCCCACAGCTCGCCATGAGCGGCTGGCTGTAAACAACGAGCCCACTACTCACTACAAGCAGTGGACTCTTGGCAGCGAGTAGCAAACTTGCTGCTTGGAGCCCTCTGCCCATAGCGAGCAGCAAAGCTCGCTATGACAGACGAAAAGGAAAAGGAAAGGAAGACAAAAAAAATTCCCCCACCCCAGCAATAGCTGCCATAACTGCTGCTGGAGCCATAGCAATCGCAATAGTATGCAACAGTAGTGGTAGTAGCAGCGGCAGCAGCAGTAGCAGTAGCGGCAGCAGCAGCAGTAGTAGCTGCTGCAATAGCAATTGTAGCAACAGTAGCAGTAGCAGCAGTTGTTGCTACAACAGCAGCTGAAGCAGTAGCAACAACAGTAGTAGCTACTACGACAACACCTACAACAGTAGCTGTAGCATCAGTCATAGTAGCAGCAGCAGCATCAGTTGGTGTTGCAATAGCAGCCGTAGCAGCAGCAACAAGAGCAGCAGTAGCAGCAATAGCAGTTGTAGTAGCAGCAGCAGCAGCAGTTGCAGTGGTAGTAGCAACAGTAGCAACAGTGCGGCAAGCAACGGCAGCGGCAGAAACAGAAGCAGCAGTGGCATCAACAAAAGCAGCCGCTACAGTTGCACTGCGGCGACCCCAACAACGGCCACTACTCATGTCAGCATCCAGCCGCTGACGTCACTGCAGAAGTCATCAACAACAAAAAAAGGGGAGGAAGGGGGGGAAGAAACTCTATAGCGGTAGCAGCAGTATCAGATAACACGGCGGCAACTGTTGATGCCAGCCGACCTAGGCTAACGTCAGTGTTGACATCAGCAACACACAAGAAAAAAAAAAGAGAGGGGGCACCAAAACCCACCATGGCTAAGAGCCCTAGTGGGGAGGGGTCCTCCTCCGTTGGGGGGATCCCTAGGGGAGGTACCCCTCCCTTTTCTTGCAGCAGCTGCAATAGCTGCAGCAGCAGCAGCGGCAGCAATAGTAGGAGCAGGAAATGCAGCAGTAGTAGCTGCAACATCAGCAACAGCAGCAGCAGCAGCAGCAGCAGCAGCCAACAAGCATCGTCACCGGCACTCACGATCCTCTGGCTATCATTCAGCAACAGCTCGTCCCCTTGACACAACAGCTTGTAACGCTGCAACCTCTGGCCTTACAGATGCGTTTAGTGTCCCGCCGCCACTCATTCCTCCTGGACACGCCAGCCCCGCTGTGCCTGCTGCCACACATTACGTGGCACAGCAACACACTCTGTGTCAGCGGTAGACAGTGACCTCTGTCCTTGGCCCCACTCTGGGCGCCGGCCGCAAGCAAAAGGACTTTAAGACGCCGCCCCTGCCGCTTCAGGCCGGCGAGCAGTTCCGGAGCTGGGAGCTTAGCTTCCGCATCTGGGCACAGGGTGAGGGCCTACGGGCATACTACACCCCTATGACCCCACCCAGGCAGATGAGCTATATGACGCCCGTCGCGCCGTATTCGCCCTCGTTCTTGTCGCTCCTCTGGCTTCCTGCCTGGCCTTAGAGCCCTTTCTCGGCGGCTTCACCGCTGGTGGCACCCAAACCCTGCAGCCGCATGGCACGTCCTCACTCGTCCCCATCGCCTGTCCAGTGAGGCTGAGACCAGCCGTTTGCTGCGGGAGTTCAACTCCCTGCACATGGGGGAGACCAAGATAGTCACCGCGTACTGGCAATGGGCTGAGGACATCCTCTGTTGCCTAGGCACCTACGCTCCACCTCCCTTGACCGCGCTCCTCACCATCAAGCTCGGTGCGACCAACGCGCATGCGAACGTCTTCGTGCACTACTCCCAGGATCTCCTCTCCACCATGGCCGCCCAGGGCACCCTCATGCCTTGGGCATACGAGCTCTTCCTCAGGATTGAGGAAGCTCGTCTGGAGTCCCGCCTCCAGCGCACAAAGGCCCTCGCCTCCCCTGCCGTCGCTTCAGTGGCCGCCGCTTCCCCCGCCGTAGCTACCTCCACCCGCTCCTCATCATGTGAGAAAAAAAGGAGAGAAAAAAGGGATCTGTAAAGGGATCTCCAACAAGCAAACTCCCTCTTGCCATATTTCCCTCATGCCTCATGCCAGGAAGATTTGTAGGCCTCCGTCTCCTTACCGGATGGTTCTTCTCCACCTCTTTGAGGAGCGAGGGAATGCATTTGGCGACGATGGCATGCCTCAGTGACTGCAGCTTTTCTGCAATGATGGGGTCGGACAGAGACAGCCATCGCGCGATGGCCTGCTGCACATAACGTGGTTCGAGGGATGAAAAAAGGATTTCTTCTTCTTTCCAATGTTGTATTTATTTTTCTTTCTTTTTTTTTTCACCTGCGACATCTGTGCCCCACGATTGACACCAAGAGAGGCAACCACAGTGCCATGGCTTCCTAGGCCAAAATGATACATGTTGAGTAGAGAAAATGCATTTTCTTGGAAGCAGCAGTAGAGGGAGCGGCAGCAAGTGGAAGCGATGGCAACAGCAACGGCAGCAGCAATGGCAGTGGTGTCCTCTTCAACATCCATGGCAGTGACATCGACGGCGGTGGCAGCTGTGTTTCCAACAGAGACAAAGACAACAGCAGGAGCAGCAGCGGCAGCAGCAACAACAACACAAGCAAGAGGAGTAGAAGCAGTAGTACTGATTGTGGTAGCACCACAATTAAGAAGAAGAGGAATGAAAGAGACAGGAGGATAGGGAGGGATCATGTTGAAAGAAAGAGAGGGAAAACGTCAGCATGTAGTGGGCGGCTACTACTCTTCCGCCCTTGGTGCTTGGGATGGCACCTGTCCTCCCACCCCTCTACCCCCTGACCCCCCCTGTCCATCTGATGATGAAAGGATTGAAGAAGAGAAAAAGGAATAAAAAAATAATTGAAAAAAGAGAGGGAAATTAGGGAAAGAGAGGAAGGCAGCGGAAGGGGAGAGAAGCAGAGGATGAGAAGGGGAAGGAAAGAAAAGAGAGCAAGGCAAGGGAAGGGAAGGAGAGAGAAAAGAAGTGGTGTAGTAAGAGAAAATTGAACGTGCTGTAGAAATCTCTTCCATGGCAGGTTGGAGGATCAACGGAGGTCATAGAAAACAAAACGTTTCGCAAAACATTCTTTGTTTTCTATGCACAGACGTTTTGCAAAATATGCAAGTTTTTATTATGACGTAGAGTAGAACCCTCATGAGGAATCCGGTTCCAGACCCACGTCATGTAGGCCATGGCTTCAAAGTAGAAGCCATCGGAGAGGCCAGAATCAACCCGCATGGTGCAGACGACGTCGGCCATGGTACGGTTCTACCACTCAGAGATGCCGTTCTAGGCGGGCGTGTAGGTCATGGAAGTCTCGTGGTGGATACCGCGGGAGGCGAGAAACGTCGTGGTCTCACCCATGTACTCACCACCACGATCAGAGGAAAAGTGGCAAACAGATCAACCACACTCGCGCTCCACAAGGACAAGCCAGTCCTGAATGGCACGGGCAACATCGCTCTCCTGCTGAAGGCAGTTGACCCAGCGGTAACAAGAGTAGTTGTCACTGAGGTTGAGGACATAGGGTCCATGCTCTCTGACAAACTCGGTAGGGAGAAGACACATGACATTGGAATGGACCAGGTTGAGAGGGGCAGACACACGGGAGGAGGACAGAGGATATGTGGACTGGTGCATCTTGCTCTGAGCGCAATCAACGAAGTTTGTGGGGCACGGCAAAGGGAAAGTCTCAGGGTCAAGGCCCTTGGCGGGCTGGGTGCAGAGCATGTTGTCGATGGCAGCAGAGTGGACGTGGCAAAGGCGGCGGTGCAAGAGATGGGTGTGCTGCGGAGAACGCGTGTTGGTGACAAACACATGGCTTGTGGCGACCGACAGCGAGAGGAAAGAAGGAGAGGAGGAGAGACGAGGTACGTGCCATAGGTTGTCATGGGCGGTGGCGTGAAGAACGACAAGACCGGACGGACGCAATGACACAGTGCCAACACCACGTGAGTGCACAACGTCCATGCTCATGCAGTCAAGGGAAGTAACGGACAGGAGGCTGAGCGCAAGACCGGGGATGAAAAGGACATCTGTCAGGAAGACATCACCGGCAGGACCACGAAAACGAACGACACCGACGCAGCGGACAGTTAAGACCTGGCCGGCGCCCGTCCGAACACCGGATACATTGCCGACAAGACCAAGCAAACTGAAGGCCTAGCGAGAGGCCGTCATGTGATGCGTGGCCCCGGAGTCGATGATCCAGGTCTGAGCCAGGTCCTAGACCAGAGTCGCCAGATCGTGAAAAGTCACATGGCAACAAGCAAGAGACGCGAACGTGGTGGAAGGAGGTACAGACCAAGGCTTCCAATCATCAAGCCACGCGACATTGTCACGAAGGGGAGCAGAGGAGAACACGGAAGGCGGTGGGACGAACGAGGAAGCAGGACACGATCGCAGCTTAATCTCAGTCATGTAGGGCAAGTGGGACGAGCCAGAAGTGCCGCAACTCACACTTCTCTAGGGGGGCGAGGCAGGCCGAGCTGAAGCGCAATGAACTGCTCTAGCTGAGGCTCATACGTGGACGGCTTGGGAGTGTAGACTGAGTGCGGAGTCATGGCGCATGAGCTCGGATAGAAGGAGGACTGCTCTGGTGAAGGGAATGGAGGCGCCAACGGCTTCCGATAATGCTGTTGTGGAGTTGGCGTCTACGTGACTACTGTCACGGTCGGAGGAGTGGAGCTACTAGACGGGGTCAAGGCATCAGAGGTGGCGACAGCGACAGCGGCAAATGCGAGACGACGCTCCCGATGGCAATGCATGGTGGCGATGAAGCGCGCCTCGTCCGTCTGATCTGGCACGTGTACCATCCGTGCCCTCGCTGGCCAAAGTTGTGGTAGACCGAGCCAGTGCCACTAGACCCAGTCGACTACTGCTGCTGCTGCTGCTATCCCTTGCCCTTCTTGCTCTGTTTCTTCTTCTTCCTTGCCAGTCCATGCCGTACTAGCACTGGTGCGGTTAGCGCGCCGACCCGCACCCTACTCACGTCAAGGGCTGTGTGGCCATCGTGTGGCTGCCCGTCCGGCAGTAGGGCGACAAGCTCGCCCCCCCGCGGGCGTCCTTGCACCTTTTTCGGTGTCTCTCGTCAGTCCAAGGCTTGGTGCTTCTGGGATCCCACCCGAAATTGCATCGTCGAGTCCCGCGATGTCATCTTCTTTAAGGAGCTGTTTTCGTGCGATCTCGTTCGCTCCAGCCCGTCGGCATTCCTCCCGTTGCGTGGGGGAGTGGTGAGTCCATCCTATGTCCTGCCACTTTCGGGTGGCACATCCCTTGGTCCATCCTAGCGAGAAGCCCTAGTCGCACCCGATGGCCCCTCCGGAGCGGCAGACCCAGTTGCGCCTACCGGCCCCTCCGGGCTGGTAGCCCCAGTCGTGCCCGCTCGTCCCTCCGCGTCGGCAGCCCCAATCGTGCCCGCTGACCCCTCTGGACCAGCCGCCCTAGTCACGCCCACTGGAGCCTCCAGACCGGCAGCCCCAGTCACGCCCGCTGGCCCCTCCGGAACAGTAGCCCCAGTCGCGTCCGATGGTCCCTCCGAGTTGATGACCCTAATTGTGCCCAATGGTCCCTCCGGGCCATCAGCACCAGTTGCTACCACTGGCCCCTTCGCGCCAACAGCCCCAGTCCCGTCCGCTGGTCCCTCTAGGCCTGTAGCCCCGTCCGCCTGAGTTGGCTCGCGCTTCACACGTGGCCCAGGCGGCAACCTCCGACCCAAGCCGTCAGTGAGTGCACAGACCGGCGCACCGCGTCTCGTGGTGCCTCGGCCCCCTGTGGCTCCACGTGTCTCTTCCACTCCCACGGTCGTGAGTGGGGACCCTGGCACCAAGGCCCTCGGCCTCGCCTATTTGACCATCATTGCTGACCTTGACCCAGGCTCCGCACTGGGCTACGCCATGCTCCATCACAAGCATTGGCATGCTGTCATTGTTGCACTTGCGCGCATCGCACCTAGAGCTCGAGATGCACACGCTCTCTCAGTGCGCACCACAGTACGCCCGAAAGATCCAGCCACCGTACCCGAGGCTCGAACGTTGCCTGAGGCCGCACACTAGGATGCTACCTGCGCCGATGAGCTCGCTACTATCCGAGAGCACCATGTGTATGACCTCGTTGACCTCCATCCACGTCCGAAGGCCATTGGTTCCAAGTGGGTCTTTCTGTGCAAATGGAAGCCTGCTGGGTCCTTGGACAAGTACAAGGCCTGCCTCACAGCCAAGGGGTTTGCTCAGGTCTCTGGGGGTGATTGCAACCATATCATTGCCCCAGTTGGTTGGTTCTCCACTAGCCGGGTGCGTGGTCTTGCAGGGCGCACAGGTACAACAGGTACACGAAGATCGTACGGCTCCAATTTGCTCATTGGCTCCATCGGCTTCTTCAGGTTGGGTGCGCACACGTGGTGGACTAGGGGACAAGGAACAACTCTGTCCATGTTGGAAAAGACCCTTGAGCCCCTACAGGATTAAGCTCTACCCCTTTTTAGAAGGTTGTACGACCCCGAGTCCGTTCTCTCACGATGGCACCATCGCCTTAGGCGATCATCGGCGAGAGGGGTATGCAACAGAACCAACTGGACCTTTGACAACGGTCATAGTCAGCAGCCTCATCAACCTCATCGGCCTAAACGAAGCAGAGTAGCAGCGAAGCAGAGAAGACGAGCAACCACAGGAAATGACGGATCCGACTCAAGCCCGCCTTGAGGCGGGTATTTCCAAATTCACGGGGATAGGTTTTCCCTTAAGGAAATGGCAGTTTGAGATTGTCATGAACGTACGTGGCGACCTCAACATCCTACAAGGGACCGAGACAGCACCCACCCATGCCACGGTGACAACGTATGCGGCTGACCTTACAACATGGACGATGAAGAACAACATGGCTCTCACCATTATTGTGACGTCCATCAACGATACTCGATACTCCCACATCACAGGATGCACGTTGGCTGCACAGGCCTGCGCAAAGCTCTCACGCGTGCATCAATCGAACGCCCTAGAAAACCGACTCTTCATCTTCCAAAGGTTGATGTCGATGAGGGTGAGTGAAGGAGAATTGATGCCCGCATTTTTGCAGTCATTCCACAACGTGCTACAGGAGGTCCAGCCAATGGAATGGAATCTCAACTCCAACAATCGTGCCATGATCCTTCTAATGGCGCTATCGGAAAGCTGGGGGTCCTTGATCAACGTATTTGGCAGTTGGAAGGAGGCAGATCTGACGTACGAGGCTATCGCCGAACACGTCTGCAATGAGTCCATGCGATGCAGTGGCAGTGAGGCAAACATCTCAGCCTATGCCTCTCGCTTCGGTGAACAAGGTGCAAGCTCTCGCTCCAGTCAAGGCAACAACGGAAGCGGTGGCGGTGGAGGGAAAGGCAATGGTGGCGGGAAGAGTTCCAAGAAGCCCGGCAACTGTCACAACTGTGGCAAGGCTCGGCACTAGGCTAGGGACTACCGCAGTCCCAAGAAAGAAGGTGGGAACAAAGGTGGAAAGGAGAAGAAGGAGCTCACCAACATGATGGCTAGGGGGCTGCCCGTGAAGGGCGCAACGGTCCTTAGACCGGGGGCATTTGCCCTTGAATCGGGCACCAACTACCAATCATCAAAAGAGAAGGGTGGATTTGTCTCCATGGCCGAATCAGTCATGCGCATCAAGTGTGCAAATGGCGGCGTCGTCCAAGCCATGGGCGAAGGGGACAAGGTGATCACGTTCAACATGAATGGTGCGGAGAAGGCGGTCAACCTTCAAAAGGTGGTGTACATGCCCTCCTTCGCAGCCAACTTGCTTTTCGTGTCACAAATCATGGACAACAACATGACAGTGGTGTTCACCAACAAGGAAGCAGTGGCCCTAAAAGACAAGGACATCCAGATTTTGTACACCAAAGAAGACCTCATGCCTCAAGTTCCAAGAGTCGACCGCCTCTACGTGCTTTAAACCAAAGTCACCAAGGCGTCGGATGAGGGAATCGCATGTGCCACCAAGACAGTGGCACCGGAGCCGAAGGATGCACCACCGGCGGCCGTTGCGGCCGCCACATCAACCAAGGACAGAGATGCTGAGCTGTGGTACCAGCGATCTGGCCACGTGGCCAACAGAATGCTGCAAAAGATGGAGGAGCAAGAGGAAGTCCGCGGAATGGAGGTGTGCACCATGGAGCATGGCGAAGGATGTACATTGTGTGAACCATGCCTCCAAGCCAAGGTAAAGAAGAAGCCGTTTGGGAGAGGAGGTCAACAAGCAGAGCATATCTTGGAGCTGATACAAAGTGACGTGTGTGGACCCTTCCGCACACCGTCTAACGGAGGAAGCAAGTACTTCCTGACCTTGAATGATGACCACAGCCGTAAGTTGTGGATGTACTTCCTCAAAACAAAGGGAGAGGTCAAGGAGAAGCTCCTCGAGTTCGTCGCCATGGTAGAGCGGCAAACGTCCAAGAAGGTGAAGACGCTCCGAAGTGACAAAGGGGATGAGTACGAGGCATGCAGGCCGTGGCTCAAGCATCATGGCATCCGCCACAAGCAAACCACCCCTTACAACCCCCCAAGCAACGGCGTGGCCGAGAGGATGAAGCAGACCATACTCGACATGGTGCAAAGCATGCTCTTCGACGCCAAACTCTCACCTCACTTTTGGGTTGAAGCAGCAACAATGGCCTGCTACCTCTTGAATCTCACACCAGCAACCGCCTTGCGGAAGCGTGGAAAGGAGTAGGACAAGCAGCTGAAGACCCCATAAGAAGCATGGTTGGGAAAGAAACCCAACACATCTCATCTCAAGGTGTTTGGCTCAACTGCATGGGTGAAGATCCAGTTGGAAGAAGGTGGAGGCAAGCGGGACGCACGTTCCAGGAAGTGCGTCATGGTTGTGTACGACACATCACACAAAGCCTATCGGCTTTGGGTACCAAGTAGCAGGCAAGCTCGTGAGGAGCTGCAACGTTGTGTTTGACAAACGCACCCTTGAAAGGGAGAGCTACTGGACCTGAACCTTGCTTCCAAAGCAAGAGATGGAGAGTGTTGATTGAGTCCGGAGACCAAGCACCCAGAAATTGGCTCACTTTGCCAGCAGGTGGTGGGAATGGGAGAGCAGCTGCGGGGGATGACGCAGCATCTGACATGGACGCGGATACCAAGGCGTCTGGGGCTTCTGAGTCTGACTTGGAGTCTGACGACTCTTCGGACGAAGACGATGACGAAAAATGACCGCCTGTGGAAGCACCGACACCAAAACAAGAAGTCGCACCAGCACTCCAGCGCAGCTTGCGACCAAAGAAAGCACCTTTGCGGTATGAGGATGATTGGACCGGCCTAAGCTGGTCGTACATGGCTCAGGGAGAGCCATCCACAGTGGCGGAGGCAATGAATGGCCCAGATGCGGCCAAGTGGAAGGAGGCAGTGGACAGCGAGCTCGCGTCCATTGCCAAGAACGTCACGTGGGTGCTGGTGGATAGCCCCGATAAGGCCCACATGGTGGGATCCAAGTGGGTCCTCGGAGTGAAGAAGAAGCAAGACGGCAGCATCGAGAAGTTCAAGGCAAGGATAGTGCTTAAGGGGTTCTCTCAACGCCCGTGCTCCGAATACGATGAGACGTTCGTGCCCGTCGTGACGTTTGCCTACATTCGCTCTCTCCTTGGAATTGCAGCTGCAAAGAAGCTGGCGACACACCAGATGGACGTCAAGACAACTTCTTTTTATGGGAAGCTCGACAAGGAGTTGCTGATGGAGGTACCCGAAGGAGTCAAAGCTCCCACGGGCAAGGTATGCAAGTTGGTGAAAGTGCGCTACGGGCTGAAACAAGCCCCAAGGATGTGGTACAAAGAGATGGACGGTTTCATGACTGGCCTCTCCTTTGCGCATTGCTAGAATGACCCGAGCATATACGTGTGCGATGATGGGAGAGGGCTGATGCTTGTTGCGTTAAACGTGGATGATCTGATCAGCTGCTCATCTTTGGTCGAGCTGCTGGATGAGCTGAAGTCTGACCTCAGCAAAAGGTTTAAGATGAAGGACATGGGTCCTCTCGAGCACTACCTCGGGACTGCCATCCATCGCAACCAAGTAGCAAGCACCATCGAACTCAACCAAACCAAGTACATTGGTGAGGTACTGAAGCGCTACGACATGGAAGACCGCAAACCTGTCAGCAACCTAATGACGACCGACACAAAGCTGAAGGCCTCCATGTCGCCAAGCAACGAAGCAGAACAAAGGGAGATGCAAGACATCCCCTACCAGTCCACCGTGGGTAGCATCATGTACGCCATGGTAGGGACTCGTCCGGACATCTGCTTTGCT
Organism: Penium margaritaceum; assembly: GCA_023375785.1. Classification (NCBI taxonomy): domain Eukaryota; kingdom Viridiplantae; phylum Streptophyta; class Zygnematophyceae; order Desmidiales; family Peniaceae; genus Penium; species Penium margaritaceum. Next base: position 110,191 of record SZWC01005648.1, on the reverse strand, counting down.
GTGGGACAAGTTAGCAGATTCGTGGCCAACCCCGGGCCACAACATTGGCAGGCAGACAAGCCCATCTTGCG
>SZWC01005648.1:35133-85177 GCA_023375785.1 Penium margaritaceum | reverse complement strand
CCCACGCCTGGGCCTTTGCTTTCATGCATAACCATCTGTTATTGTTCACGGATGCATTGACAGTGATTGGGCCCATGATCAAGATGCACGCAGAAGGATTGGCTTCATCTTCCTTGTTGGAGGTACAGTTGTCTCATGGAAGAGTGGTAAGCATGGTTGCATAGCGCGGAGCTTGACTGAGGCTAAGTATGTTGCATTGGAGGCTGGGGTCTGTGAAAGCATCTGGTTGTGCCGTCTCATGTAGCAGTTGCGCCAGCCCATCCGCTGCATCACCATCTGCTGTGACAATGAGAGCACACGCCACACAGCTGAGCATGATGGCATGCGTCACACGTGCACCATGCACATCAACATTGAGCATCACTTTGTATGCGAGTATCTTTCACGTGGCAGTGTCTCTCTCGTGGGTGTCAACACGCGGCAGCAGCGTGCAGACTTCCTCACCAAAATGCTATGCTACGGCAAGTTCAAGTTTCTGGTATCAAATGTTGGGCTTCTTGTACCTACTTCTTCTCCTCTTTGATTCGTATCCCACTCTTGTTGCTTCCTCTTTTTCCACAGTTCTTGTGTGGCTCTATCACATGCCCTCTGCTATACGCAGTCATTGCAATCGTTCCGTGACCTTTGCTTGCTCGTGGTGACTGGTATCTGCGGGTCATGGGGGTGTACTAGCGTGTCAGTCATGGTGACCCTTGGACTTGTCGCCATGGCTCGCTGGTATGCTGGGACACTCGACGACTGCTTGACAGCATAAGCACCAGCCGGTGCGCCCTCAGTGCTCTCTTGAGGTTTCTCGGTGACCACCTCCCAGGGTCCCTTTTCTGAGTGGCGCTCTTCTTATCTGTTTATGATCCAGTTGCGTAGAATTTCTATTTCTGCACTTGGCGCTTCTTTCGGTCGGAGCTTGCATGTGGGTTACTCTATTTTCTGACCAGTTGGTTAGACTTCCCAGCTTTGTTGCGCATAGAAGGGTGAGACCACATTTATACACTTGCCTGTTCGGTTTAAATCTTCACTCTAACTTCTACATTCTCAAGTGTCTCATCACCGTCTCTCCATTGTTTGAAGCACCATTTGTTCCGTTGCGTTCTATGCAACAAATGCTCTCACATTGAACTTTGCTTTGAGGGTTTCTCCATTCTCTCACAGAGCATCCCAGCAAGCAACCGGGACGTCATGGAATCTATAAATTGTCCTCGAGTGGCTTGTTGGGGCTGCATCATAGTTGGAGAAGGCATGGCCCCACGCTCGGTGCTTTGCACTGCTGCTCCCACTAGCTGTTGGGTGACTTGTGAGAGGAAAACGGAGCGCACAGGAATTCGTGCCAGAAAGGCAGACAAAACTGAGAATGAACTGATTAGCAACTGAGAGACCCCTCACAGACCTATGCCTAGCTCAGCTCTGTGCAGCTTGTTACTCGGGTTACCAACCAGTCAGGAAATTCCTCTATTTTTCAGGCAGGCTAAGTTGCCTCAGTGAGCCTTGCCAGACAGCTGACAGCCCCAAACCTGGGCGTGGTCCGTTTCGCCTGAAAACTGGACCATACCTAAATACCTAAGCTGCAAACGCAGCCGTGTGGTCAGAATCATTCAGAAGAATAGCAGCAAGGAGTTATGACTGCCCAAATCCAGGCAGCGTCTAGGCTAGAATGACCCCAGCCACAATGGTGTCCAAAAAATCTGAAACTTGGACCCCAAGCAGAACATGGCGCTACAAGTACAACCGTGCAGTCAGTCCTGACAAAGGACGGGCGCAGGCAATGTCTACGGAGGCAGTAACTGCAAGCGGCGTGACTACTGAGGAGACCCGTTACTGGAGTGGAGCACATCATACTTTTGAGGGAAGAAGCTCCAGCAAGATGCGTGCAGACTTTAGCGTGTTTCTACTCTACCGGATGATGCTCCAACGTCTCTGTTGGCTCTAGTGGGTGTGGAGGCACCCTCAAGGATGCCTAGCTCTCAGTGGTTCACGCTACCAAGGTTTGGGCAGCCAATGGACACCAATGGTGAAGAGTGTGGAGCACAAGGATCACGGATAGGAGTGGGCAGAACACGTCGCATTCAGTAGATCTGAATCGAAACACGTTTTTGTTAGTTAGCATAGTGAGATTGCATCAGATTCTTATAGCCTGTGATCTTAGCTTTCCAACGCATCCAAGTACGCTCAAATCGGAGCAGTAGAGCCCCTGCTACGGCCGTCGAAGTAACCCTTGGTGGAGCCGAGCCGCCCACCATGCCCACGAACGGGAGCGACGGGAGGCGCTTCGACGGTGGCCTTGTCGAAGCGCCCTTCCTGTCATCCCAACGTGGGGAGGGGCATGCCTTGGTCCAGGGGACCATCCACATTCATTCTTTCATGGCCCATGTGCCTTTGGAGCTCATTGGAGACGAACTAGGATCACTGGCGGTGGATTATCCCGCCACCTATGGCGGGTGCCAGATTCCACACGCCCAACACCCGATTTTCGGGCTAGGCTAACTTTCTGAATACTCACTCAAATNGACGGGAGGCGCTTCGACGGTGGCCTGTCGAAGCGCCCTTCCTGTCATCCCAACGTGGGGAGGGACATGCCTTGGTCCAGGGAACCATCCACATTCATTCTTTCATGGCCCATGTGCCTTTGGAGCTCATTGGAGACGAACTAGGATCACTGGCGGTGGATTATCCCGCCACCTATGGCGGGTGCCAGATTCCACACGCCCAACACCCGATTTTCGGGCTAGGCTAACTTTCTGAATACTCACTCAAATCGAGCGATTCAAAGCTCGATCCTGCATGGAAAAATCCAAGGAATCCAAATCTAAAGTCAGATTAGGTGTTCGACCACTCCTTAGTGGTCGAACCAGGGAGTACGATCAACGGCACACATGGCAAGGGGCACACCATGTCAACAATCTCCCCCTTGCACCGCAGCCTTGATGCCTTCTCATTGGAACCTGTAGCATTAAAAACTTCACAGCGCAGACCGAGCTCCATGCAGCTTGCGTCGTGCCTGTCCTTGGGCTGTGCCTTGGTCATGGCATCGGCGAGCATGCGCTTAGTGCCACAATGCACAATAGCCGCATCTCCCTTCGCCACCAAGTCCCGCGCATAGTGATGACGGATCTCGATGTGCTTGGTCCTCCTGTGCAGCACCGGATTCTGGGTCAGACTGATGGCACTCATGTTGTCCACATTGAGTATTTTCGGCTTCCTTTGCGGCACGCCGATCTCCTTTAACAGCCGACGCAGCCACACCGCCTCCTTTGCGGCTTCCGCGAGCGCAATGTACTCCACTTCAGTGCTGGACAGCGCCACGCAGTCCTGCTTCCTGCTTGCCCATGAAACTGCTGCACCACCAAGCAGAAACACGTACCCTGACGTTGATTTTCTGTCATCCACATCACCAGCCCAGTCGGCATCGGAGTAGCCGACCAACTCGAGGGAGTCATCACGCGCTCCCCCTCCAAACACGAGCCGCGACTGTTTTGTCGCATTGAGATAGCGGAGGATCCGCTTCACCGCTTGCCAATGCAACGGCCCGGGGTCAGCAACGTAGCGGCTCACTTGGCCCTCCGCAAAGGCCAGGTCGGGCTGCGTCGCCACCATGGCGTACATGATGCTCCCCACCGCGGACTGGTATGGCACTCCTGCCATCTCCTCCTTCTCCTCATCCGTGCTCGGGCCCATGCTCGAGCTTAGCTCACATGTGGTGGTCATGGGTGTGCCGATGGGGTTGCACTCCTCCATGTTGTAGCGCCGAAGCACCTCTTGCACGTACTTTACCTGCCCCATCTCAAGTGTGCGTGCTTTGCGGTCCTTCTTGATGGCGACGCCGAGGTAGTACTCGAGCTCGCCCATGTCGGTCATTTTGAACCGACCGCCCAGCTGCCGCTTCAGGTTCACCAACTCCTCCATGTCCGATGACACGAGGATGAGGTCATCCACGTAGAGGACCACGATCTGGTGCAACCCCGGCTGCTTTTGCACGTACACGCTTTGATCCGCCTCGCAGCGCTTGAAGCCAAGCTCGGCCATGAAGCCGTCCATTTTCAGGTACCACATGAGTGGCGCTTGCTTCAGTCCGTAGAGCGCCTTGCGAAGCCGACACACCTTCCCCGGCGGCGCGTCCACCCCCTCCGGCACCTCCATAAGGACCTCCTTGTCCAGGTCGCCGTTGAGAAACGCGGTTTTTACGTCCATTTGGTGGACTTCGTAGTCACGCGCCGCCGCCACTAAGAGGATGGAACGGATGGAGGCGAACTTCGCCACCGGCGCGAAGGTTTCATAGTAGTGTTCACCTTTTCGCTGGGCGTACCCCTTCGCCACCAGCCGCGCCTTGTACCGCTCCACCTTCCCCTCCTTAGTGAGCTTCTTCTTGAAGATTTACTTGGAGCCGATGATTTTCGCACCCTCCGGTCTGTCAATCAGCTGCCAAGTGCCGTTCTCTTCGTGGGAGGCGAGCTCAGATTTTATGGCTCCCTCCCACTCAGCCCCATCCTTTTGCTGCAATGCCTCCTTGACGGTCTCGGGCTCCTCTTGCGCAAAGAACGCTCGAGCAAACCCAGTCCAGGTGTCCTGCGCGGCATCGTACCGTTTTGCCGTCCTTCTTGCGCGTCCGCTTCTCCGGGGCTGCTGCTCTTGAGGCTGCTGCTGCTGCTGCCACTGCTGCTGCTGCTGCTGCTGCTGCCCTCTCACGGCACCACTCGTACCGCTGGCCTGCTCCCCCTCTCTTGGGGACCGTGGAGATGCGGGCTCATTCCCCGCCTCCTCATTCAGCTCCACTGCTGCTGGCGCTTCAGACTCATCGTCCGACTCGGCTGAATGCAAATCAGCCGCTCCCCCATCCCCCGGATGGTTGTCGCCGGTTGGAGCCGCTTGGACGTCACCCTCTTTTGCGTCCTCCAACGTCTCCCCCTCGAGGAGTGGCAGCCACTCCCCTCACTTGGAGAGACCCGCGTCCTTGTCCGTCCAATGACTCTCCTCATCAAACGTGACGTCGTGACTCTTCACGATCTGCTGCCTCCGCGGGTCAAAGAGCCGGTACGCCTTGCTCCCGCTCTCGTACCCGACGAAGATGCACCGGCGAGTCCGCGGGTCCAGTTTGCCCCGCCCCTCCCGTGCCTGCACAACAGCATGTGCAACACAACCAAACGTGCGGAGGTGTGCCACAGTTGGCTTCCTCCCGCTCCACACTTCTTGTGGCGTCTTCCACACCTTGGACTCCGCGTCTTTTAGCGGCTTCGTTGGCGTCAGGTTCATGATGTACGCCGCTGTCCGTGCCGCCTCGCCCCAGTACCGCTGCGCGAGGCCGGCATCACTCAACATGGACCGGACCATGTTGAGGATGGTGCGGTTTGCCCTCTCGGCGACGCCGTTCTGCTGCGGAGAGTGTGGCGTAGTTTTCTGCCACGCGATCCCCTTGCTCTTCATCCATGCCGAGCAGCCCTCATACTCGCCGTCGTTGTCGCTCCGGAACGCCTTCACCTTCAAGCCTGTTTGCCGCTCCACTGCCGCCACGAACTCCTGCATACAAGTCAGGACATCACTCTTCCTCTTGATGATGTAGAGGTAGAGCTTGCGGCTGTGGTCGTCGATGAAGGTGACGAAGTAGCGAGCCCCACCAATGGAGGGCTCGAACGGTCCGCACACATCCATGTGCACCACCTTCAACTTCGTCGATGCACGCGTCCCTTTGCCGTCAAACGGCTGCCGTGTCACCTTGCCCACCACGCATGGCTCGCATCCAGGCCCTTGACCTCAAGGCCCCGCACCACTTCTTTGCCATGTCCCTCACAGTTGAGGGAGCGATGTGACATAGGCGACGGTGCCACAGGTCCAGATTTCCTTCATCCTTCGTCACGAGGTTGACGGCGTCAGTCCTTACCGCATCGGCAAGGACCTTGGTGCGAAGAAGGTAGAGGTCCTCCTCCCTCTTGCCACGCGCAATCACCTCGCCATCTCCCTCCTTCCGGATGATGGCCTCCTTCTTGTTGAAGAGCACCTCGAGCCCCTTGTCGGTAAGGCGGCTCACTGACAGCAGATTTGCCCCAAAGTTGGGCATGTGGAGCACGTCGTAAATGGTGCATGGAATGACTTTCCCGTTCACCACCGACTCAATGCGAACATTGCCTTCGCCCGCGGCCAACTCTGTTTTGCCGTTGGCCACTGTCATGCGCCGCTCGATGGCGTCGTAGGTGACGAACGCCGCCCGGTTGCATTGTGTGTGGCGGCCTGATCCGGAGTCGATCACAGTGACTTCCGGATCTGTCAAGTCAGTAGACTCCCTCGCCATCATGGCTTGGGTGTCCTTTTGCCCGCCCTTCCTGGGCTGGTCCGACTTCTTGTTGGGGCAATCGCGTGCGTAGTGGCCCTGTTTGTCACAATTGTAGCACTCCCCCTTGTTGTCACCTCTCTTGGTGCCCTGGTTAGCACCCTTCCCCTTCTTGCCTCCCCCTCCACCTTGAGGATGGACGGCATAGGCGGAACTTGATGTTGCCCCGCTCTCTCTCCCACCACGCCGCATCCATTCGTTGCGGACGTACTCAGCCACCTTCGGGTACTTCAGCTCATCGGCGGACCAGCCGCCTACGACGGTGATCATGGGACTCCAACTGTCCGGCAAGGCCAGAAGGAGGATCATAGCTTGCAGCTGAGGGTCGACCTTCCATCCGGTGGCTATGCACTCGGCAGTGAGGGACTCAATCTACTGCAGGATCTCCATGATGTCGTCGCCTTCGTTGGCTCGGAGGGTGACGAGCCTCTTGAAGACGAAGAGCTGGTTAGCAAGGTTGGTGGACTGGTAGATGGTGCAGAATTTCTTCCAGGCCTCCGCGGCCTCCGTGCATCCTTGAATCAGTGCGCGCTGCGGCGGAGCTAGCGCTAACACCAACAATGCAAGCGCCTTCTTGGTGCGCTTCTTGTACTTGTCCACTTCCTCCGGCGTCGCGGTATCCAGAGGCACGGTCTCTTCACCGTTGACCAGCTCAAGCAGGCCCTTGTCATCGAGGTAGACCTCAAATTGCCACCTCCACAAGGGGAAGCCGTTCCCATCAAACTTGGAGACGACGCCGATGCTCTCTTGCACGGTCGTTGCCATGGCGCGCGGCGGTAGCGTGAAGCTTGAAGAGCTAGGGTCCGTCTAGGTACGTGGTCCCATAACCCTTTGTTGGCTCTAGTGGGTGTGGAGGCACCCTCAAGGATGCCTAGCCCTCAGTGGTTCACGCTACCAAGGTTTGGGCAGCCAATGGACACCAATGGTGAAGAGTGTGGAGCACAAGGATCACGGATAGGAGTGGGCAGAACACGTCGCATTCAGTAGATCTGAATCGAAACACGTTTTTGTTAGATAGCATAGTGATATTACATCAGATTCTTATAGTCTGTGATCTTAGCTTTCCAACGCATCCAAGCACGCTCAAATCGGAGCAGTAGAGCCCCTGCTACGGCCGTCGAAGTAACCCTTGGTGGAGCCGAGCCGCCCACCATGCCCACGAACGGGAGCGACGGGAGGCGCTTCGACGGTGGCCTTGTCGAAGCGCCCTTCCTGTCATCCCAACGTGGGGAGGGGCATGCCTTGGTCCAGGGGACCATCCACATTCATTCTTTCATGGCCCATGTGCCTTTGGAGCTCATTGGAGACGAACTAGGATCACTGGCGGTGGATTATCCCGCCACCTATGGCGGGTGCCAGATTCCACAAGCCCAACACCCGATTTTCGGGCTAGGCTAACTTTCTGAATACTCACTCAAATCGAGCGATTCAAAGCTCGATCCTGCATGGAAAAATCCAAGAAATCCAAATCTAAAGTCAGATCAGGTGTTCGACCACTCCTTAGTGGTCGAACCAGGGAGTACGATCAACGGCACTCATGGCAAGGGGCACACCATGTCAACAGTCTCGACTTGCCGTCAGTCATCTGCACGCCAATGTACAGAAGCCGGAAGGACACAACGGAGTACAATGAGAGGTGCACAAAAACCAACACTCCCCCATGACTCACAGGCGCAGTGCACATAGGCGAGTAGTGAGCACATCCACCAAACAAGCAAGACTCCCCCACGATACATAGACACGTAGGCAGGGGCAAAGAGGGCAGCTCACGGACGCATACCGACTACACTGACAGTCTTCCTGAACGAGTCACATTTTAGTGCCTTGGTCACTAAGTGAGCCAACTGCCAAGATGTCTCAACCCACACAATGCTGACGCTACCGTCGTACAACAACAGAAGCACATACTGGTACTCAGCATTGATGTGCTTTGTGCGTGTGTGATACACGCCGTCATTGTCACAGTGCAATGTGATGGACACAACAGACTGACGCAACTCGGAAAACAGGCAACACAACTACACGCTCTCATACGCACTAGAGCCAAGGGCCACATACTCAGCCTCAGCAGTGTTGTGTGCAATGTAGCCCTACTTGCCACCGCGCCAGGACATAGCCGTGCTGCCAACAAGAAAGATCCAGCCAGTGTGGCTCTTGCCGTCTGGGCTACCAGCCCAGCCACTGTCGGTGTAGACCGCTGTGACAATGGACGGTTGTCAACGGTACATGAGGCCTTGTCGTGGATTCGAGAAAACAGACCACTACGCAGATCGTGGCCTTGAAATGGAGGCAACGCGGCTCCCGAGAGAACTGCGCCAGGAGGTTGACGGCGAATGTGATATCTAGGCGCGTCGTCGTTGCCAGGAACATCAGTGACCCGATGACTCACAGATACGTGATCACGTCAATAGGCTCCTTCATGAAGGCTGGGTCAGGGCTCTTCAGCTTTGCCTGACCATCATGCAACATGGGTGAGGATGCACTCAGCACAAGGGGAAGAACCTTGGTGAAGCAAGTGGACAGGGTCTGGACGTAGGTAGCGTGGTGTATGTGCGGGACACTCTGGGACTGGTCATGCTCTAACTCCATGCCTCGGAACACGTGGAAAGGCCCAAGGTCCTTTATGTGTTAGGCAGCGTGCAGCAGGTCCTTGATACACTGGACGGCAACTGCATCTGGCAACCCAATGAGGAGGTCGTCGACATAGACAAGGACGGCGATGAAGGGCTAGCCTCTTTGACGGATGAACAATGTGGGGTCTGCGGTGCTGCGAAGGAGGCCGCCTCAAAGAAGCGTACGAATAATCTCTTGGTTCGAGTAGTGAGGCAACTGCTTTAGGCCTTCCGCAGTCGCCAGACCCTGCTACTGCCGTCGTCGAAGCCTGGGGGCTGTACCATGTAGAATGGCTCGCCCTCCAGCGAGCCATGGAGAAAGGCGTTACTCATGTCCATCTTATGCAATTCCCACCCGTGCTGGGCAACCACACCAAACAGCACCCGGCTAGTGGAGAACCGGTCGACAAAAGTGAAGATGTGCTCATAGTTGATCCTAGTGACCTGAGCAAGCCCCTTGGCCGTGAGACGAGCCTTGTACTTGCCCCGGGATCCATCAGGCTTCCACTTATGCCAGAGTACCCACTTGGCGCCGATGGCTTTGCGGCCGGGAGGGAGGTCGCCGAGCTCATAAACCTGATGCTGCTGGATGGTGGCAACCTTATCAGGGCACGTAGCCTCCTAGTGTACAGACTCAAAGGAAGCGCGAGCCTTGCGCACGATGGCTGTGTCCTCCAGACGTGCCGATAGAGTGGACAATGAGGGCATGCGCGTCCCGAGCCCTATGTGCACGAGTGCGGCCGTAACGACATTTTTTGAGTCTGCCGGGAGGCTAGGAGACTCGTGGAGCAACAGGGGGTCATGGCGTGAAAGGGTGCGGTACGGTGGCCTGTGTGCTCACTGATGGCCTCGGTGAGAGGCTTTTGCCTGGGCCACGAGTGTAGTATGGCACGGCAGATGGCAGAAGAGAGGAGGCGGCTGGGGATGAGTCATTCAACGTTTTGAGTGCCTCTTGGGACGATGACTCCTCTGGGACGGCCGCCCCAGAGGGTCCAACTGACGTGGACGGGACTGTCAGCCCGAAGGGGCCAACTCATGTGGACGGGGGTGCTGGCCCCGAGGGGCCAGCTGACGCGGACGAAGCGATCGACCCAAAGGGGCTAGGGGACGCAGACAGGACTGCCGGCCCAGAGGGGCCAACAGACTCGCATGGGGTTGTCGGCCTAGAGGGGCCAGCTGATGCAGACGGGGCTGGCGGTCCGAAGGGGCAAGTGAACATGGACAGGGCCCGGAGGGGCCAGCTGATCGGGACGAGGCTGCCGGCCCGAAGGGGCCAGGGGATGCAGACGGGACAGTTGGCCCGAAGGGGCCAGCTTACGCGGATTGGTCTACCGACTCAGAGGGTCCAGTGGAGGGGGGCGGGGTGGTTGGCCCGGAGGGGCCAGCTGATGCAAACGGGGCTGCTGGCACGGAGGAACCGATGGGTGCAGGCGATGTGCCGCCCGGAAGGGGCATGATGGAGGACGGACTCACCAATCCCCCACCCATAGGGAGGGACATCATTGAGCCAGAGCGAACGAGGTCACGGGGAAACAACTCCTCAAAGAAAAGGGCATCTCGAGACTCGATAGTTCAATGTTGGGAGGGATCCCAGAAGCGCCAAGCTTTAAACTGACGCGAGATGCTAAAGAAGGTGTAGGGATGCACATGGGGGATGAGCTTGTTACCCTGCTACAAGGCAGGCAATCACACAATGGCCACACAACCCCAGACGCAAGCTGGGCGGAGGTCGACCCGCTGACCAAACCAGTGCTCATATTGTGTGGACTTGCGGGGAAGGGGTCCGCGGGGAGTCCAGTTCTAGACCCACGTCATTTAGGACATGCCCTCAAAGTAGAAACAATCAGCAAGACCGGATTAAACCCGCATAGTACACATGAAGTCTACCATGGTGCTTTTCCAAGGCTCAAAGACGCTGTTTTGGGCTTTCGTGGAAGGTGACAATGTCTCATGATGGGTCCCACGGAAGGCAAGGAAGGTTGTGGTCTCTCCCATGATCTCGCCGCCGCGATTAGAGCAAGAGCGGCAAAGGGGGCAACGAAACTTACATTCCGCACCAATGAGCCAGCCCCAAATGGTCGGAGTAACATTGCTCTTCTGTCAAAGGCAGAAGACCTAGCGGTAGTGGGAGTAGTTGTCGGTGAGGGTGAAGACCTAGCGTCCGTGCTCCCCACCGGAATCTGCGGGAAGGGGGCCCATAACATCAGAGTGGATCAAGTCCAGAGGGGCGGACACACAGGAAGAGGACATAGGGTAAGTCGAGCAGTGTATCTTCCCCTAAGCGTAGTCAATGCACTCAGTGGGAAATGGCAAGGGAAAGGAGGCGAGGTGAAGGTCCTTGGATGACTAGGTGCAGAGCATGCTATCGATGGTAGCCGAGTGGAAGTGGCAGAGGCTGTTGTGCAAAAGGGAGATGTGCTATGAAGAGAGTGCGCTGGTGACAACCACATGGTCTGTGTCAGACAAGAGGGAGGATAGACGAGGCACGTGCCATAGGTTGCCACGGGCGGCGGCCTACAGGACGACACGACCGGACAGACGTAATGACACAGTACCAACATCACAATAATACAAGACATCCACGCTCATGTGGTCGAGGGCAGTGACAGACATGAGGCTTAACTCAAGACCACGGACAAAGAGGATATCCGTCACAAAGATATCCCGAGCGGGACCATGGAAACGAACGACACTGACGCCGCGAACAGGTAACACCTGCCCAGAGCCCATCTGGACACTGGACACATCGTCAACGGGACCACGTACATTGAAGGCCTCATGAGGCCATCATGTGATGAGTGGCCCCGGAGTCAATGATCAAGGCCTCGGCCGGGTCCTTGACAAGTGTTAACAGGTTGCTAACCGTCACAAGGCACTGGGCAAGAGACTCGGACGTGGTAGACGAGGGCGCAAACTGTGACTGCCAATCATCCAGCCATGTGATGTCATCATGGAGAGGAGTAGGAGGGGAGGGCACAGGAGATGACGAGACGGACGTTGAAGCAAGAAACCACCACAGCTCAGTCTCAGTCATGAAAGGCAGGGTAGGGGAATAGGAGGTGATGTAAATCGCACTTCCCTTGGGGGGAGGACGAGACAGGCCGAGCTAAAGAGCGACTAACTACTCCAACCAGCGCTCACGTGTAGAGGGTCCAGGGGCATAGATCAACTATAGCGTGACAACGTCAGAGCCCAAAAGGGAGGGCGACTGCACTGGCCACGAAGGGAAGGGGGCCGACGGCTTCGGATTGGGCTGCTACGAGAGAGGAGAAGTCAGGACCAGTGAGACTATCAAAGGAGTAGAGCTACCGGATGGGGTGGAGGTATCAGGGGTGGCGACGGCCACGGCATCAGTAGCAAGACAACGCTCACACAGGTAACGCATGGTGGCGATGATGCTCGCCGTGTCCGTTTGGAGTGGACACGTGTACAAGTCGTGTCCTTGCTGGCCATGGTTGTGGCAGACCAGGACGCCACCGCTAGACTCGGTCGGTTGATGTTGCTAGCCCTTGGCCTTTTTTCCCTTGCGCTTCATCTTCCTTGACGATGAGGAGCTGATGGACGCAGCTGCTGCAAGGGCAACGACAGCAACAAAGGCAAAGGTAGGGGAGGCGAGGGCGTTCGTGCGCTTGATGCATGACTCAAGACGAGCCTCCTCAATCTTGAGAAATAGCTCGTACGCCTAGGGCATGAGGATGCCCCGAGCCGCCATCACAGTGAGGACGTCCTAGGCATAGTACACGAAGACATCGATGATTACGTCAGTGGTACCACACTCGATGATGAGGATCGTGGCTAGAGGGTGTGGAGCAGCGTCGCCCGGGCGGCGGAGGATGTCCTCCGCCCGCTCCCAGTAGGAGGTGACTGACTCAGTCTCCCCCTTGTATAAGGAGTTGAACTCCCTGAGCAGGCGGATGGTCCCGGTTTCACTAGAGAGGCTACGGGGACACGTGGTAGTGGGGACACTTAGTAGTGCCACATGGCTGCGGGGTCCGGAGTTCCGCCGGTAGTGAAGTCGCCAAGGAATGGTTTGATGGCAGGGCGTGCAACCGGAGGGGAGACCAGGACGAGAGCGTGGACGACACGACAAGCATCATGCAGCTGGTCGGCGTGGACAGGATCGTACGAAAGGGTGTAGCGTGGCCATAGGCCCTTGTCCTGTGCCCAGATGCAAAAGCTAAGCTCCCATCTTTGGAAGTGCTCCCCGACCTGGAGCGCCGGGGGCGGGGTCTCAAATTCCTTTGGCCTACGGCTAGCACCCAGAGTGAGGCCGAGGACTGACGTCACAATGTGCCGCTGGCGCTGGATCTATTGCTACACCAAGTAATGCATGGTCGCAGAGACATCAAGACAAGCATGCCTACGAGGAAGGAAGGGCGGCGGGGCGCTTGCGTGGCTCTGTGGTGTCGGTGGCTGCAGTGCTACAAGCTCTCTTGTCAGCGCGGCAAGCTGCTCGCAAATGGCGGACAGGGAGTCTGGCGAGCCAGCGGGGCCGGCCATGAAGCTTGCATGTTATTGTTGTTCCTGCTGCTACTACCACTTTTGGTGTCGCTATTGCTGCTATTGTTGCTGCTGCTGTTGTTGTTGCTACTGCTGTTGCTACTACTACTACTGCTACAAGGGTGGCAGGGGCTGCTGTTGCTCCAATGGTAGTTGTAGTTGCTCTTATTGATGTTGTAGTTGCTGTTGTAGTTGCGGCTACTAGTTCTTCTGTTGCTGCTGCAGCTACTGCTGTTGCTGCTTGTTGGTTTGGGGGTGAGTGTGCACCCTCGAGGGTCCCTAGCAGTTGCTGGTTCGCACCTCCAACTGTTTTTGGAGAGATTGAAACTGTGGAGGCAACTGGTTCCAAGGATGGCAGACAACTGGTCAGAGAGTGAGGCAATAGTTGTGGCCTGAATTGAATGGGAATAAACATTTGATCAAGGCTCACAAGCAGTGGCATTTTCTAGCCACCGATCTAAGCTTTCCAGAACACCAAAGTATTTGAAGCTTTGAAGCTTCCTTGCATATCCTATGGCTTCTAGAGTGGCCCTTCGTAAGCTGTCCTTTTCCCTACCTAGGAATGCATCCCTTCCTTCCTCTAGAAGCTTCTGCCCCTTCCTAGATTCCTCAGCTTGCTTCTAGTCGGAGGGAAGGTATCCAGAAGACCAAGACACCTCTAGATGACTTGTAGGACAAGTTACCCCTTCTAGAAGGTGTACAACCTTCCTGGACCCTCACCTGGCCTTCTAGAACCTTAAGGAGGAATTCTAGAGGTTGAGCTAGCCTGCTGGCATCTATTTTCCACCTCCCTTGAGGCAGGGCAGAAATAGATCTTATGGGGCTTGAACCCGGGCCCTTGCCTCTAGAGGTGGACACCATTAACCATTAAGCCTCTTGGGCTTGTATTTTTGGTGGTCCTTTTTGGAGTCACTCCTGCCATAGTGAGGAGCATCTCTCTAACACTGCTACTACTATTGAAGCTGCTACAAATGCTGTAGGAAAGGGGGACCACTGGGTCCTCCAACAAAGGAGGACCCTTTCCCACTAGGGCTTTTAGCCCTAGTGTAAGCCAGACAGTACCAACGGTACTAATCACGGCTTGATTATTTATTGAATGTGTTATCTGGCTATGGAATTGAAATCTACAGGAAAAACCGTGCGAGATTGACCCAAGAACGGGGTCAATCTATCAAGAATTGAGGAAGTTGTGCCCGGCCAAAGGTTGGACCAGCCGAGGGGAAAACAGCTGACCGGAATTCATCCCCAAGGACCAAGGCTTAACCTTCGGAAGACCCAAATAGGCTGAAGCACGCCTTGCGGCCCAGTTATTCAATTAATCAAGGATCATTGAGGACCAAGGGCACTTCAGAATGGCACCCCAATGTGTTATTGCCAGAAAGGGCGCTTCGAGCGGCCGTCACCGCCGCTAGTGGTGCTGCCAGCGGCAGACTGCCGTGGTTCACGAAAATGGTCATATCTCGGCCGTTCCTTCACGGAATGACGCAATTCTTGGTGCGTTGGAAAGCTATGAATATGAGCTACAAAAATGCTGAGATTATAACGCTGATCTTAGACTTTTCCGGAGCTGCACATGGCTCAGCGACCTTGGGTCGCCTTGGATGTGTCATCATGTACGTATAGTCTTGTATGTTGACACTTGCATAATAAGTTCAGTTTACCCCCACTATGCCACACGTGTTCCCGTGCTCCCCCAAGACAAGCCTATGCTTCCACATCCTCGGGAAGGTGTGCACCAGCCTCCCCTTGGTCGTTGCCGCCGGTTGGTGCCTACACCATCCGGTTGAGGCTAGCACACCACGCCCGGTTTCCACTTGGTATCAGAGCCACCCTTGGCTCAGGAGCACAATCATCTACATGGAAACCTCTCTTGGTCAGCCAAGACCAGCACACATCTTGTCTCTTTGGCGGATCCGTGCCCAAGACCAACCACACACTCCTGTAACAAGGCGGTAACCGGAGGACCCGTTGAGGAAGAAGTTGTACCAGACAAAAAGATGACTTCAACTGACTCGTCCTTGTTGGCGTGGCGTTTGACACGCAAGGCAAAGTAACAGTAGCTAGAGCATTGTAAACGTTGCTCGCCGACATGCAGGCCAAGATGGACTTGTTGGAGAAGCAAAACACGTACCTCAATCAAGAGCTCGCGAAGCGTCCCGTGACAACATCAGTGGCAGTTGCCATCGCAAACAGACTTGCGGTGGGCGTCGCGAGCCCGCCCGAGCCTGAGTCATTTGACCCATCAAAGCTTCGCACGCTTGCATGCTTGGAATAGAATTGTACTTCACCGCCATCGTCGTGGATGCCTCAAGGTACGAGGTGCGTTGCGACTATGCCATAATCCTGTTGAGAGGGACATCGTTGGATTGGTGGACCGGTGTGATGCGGTCCAATCCACACGGTAGTGGAGCAGCAATGGTTGCCGGCGTCTCGGCCGCGACTGGAATCTCAACCCCATCGGCTTCAACCTACGGCAGTGGCGATCCTACCCTGAAATGGTCAACCTTGTGGAAGGAGTTCATGGAGTCGTTCATCAAGCGCTTCACGGTGGGTGACGTAAGTAACAAGGCGCGTGCCAAGCTGCGTCGCCTTCGCCAAACTGGCGGCGTTGCCGACTACACTCGCAGGTTTTGTGAGATCATCGCCAAGTGTGGCTTTGACTTGTATGAATTGTACTTCCACTACAACAACGACCTCAAGAACGACGCCCGCGCTGTGACGGTGATGCACGATCTCATCAACGACCTGTCAACAGTTATCGCAACAGCTAAATGGTACGACTCGCACGTGCAACAGGCTCATGCCAACAGCCACAACTCTTTTGGTGGTGGTTACTGCAAGCGAGTCGAGAGCGACCACACACCTATGGAGATTGGAGCGGTACAACAGTGCAAGTGATACAACTGTGGCAAGGTTGGCCACATTACGCGTAATTGTCGAAGTTCAAAGAAGGACAGCGGCAAGGATAAGCGGCAAGGGAAGGGGAAGCGAGCCACGAAGGAAGTAGAGAAAGCAACAAAAGAGTCAGGAAACGAGGAGAGCCGGGAGTAGATGGCGTTACTCCTGGCTCCTCTCAGGCAAAACCGCCAGTTGACCGTCCACCCGAACGCCTTGCAACAATTAAGGGGTTTTCCGAGGTCAAGGCATGGGACGCGAGGTATGAGGAGGAGCAGCCCACACTTCTCTTGGAAGGGTGAGTGAAAGGCATTAAGGGAAAAGTGGGGAGCCTGTTAGATTGTGGCGCGAGTCACAGTTTTGTGATCATGGATTGTGCTTGGAAATTGGGCCTTACGCTCACAAGCAAGAAGCGGACCGCTAACCAAGTGGACGGCACGATTGAAGTGGGGTACCTGGCCCATCCCTTCTCCATTCGCGTAGGGAAGCTTCGCATAACGACCGTATACCGGGTGTGCCCGATGAAGGATTACGATGTGATCCTCGGTCGTGGCTTCCTCCACGAGTACAATCACGTCGTCAATTGGGAGGCGCGCACCGTCTCAGTCAAGCTCGGAGACAAGGAGTATCCCCTCCCTACGTGGTCCGAGGAAGAGGCCGCAGACGAGGAAACTTGCAAGGAGGAAGTGTCGCAGCATTTGGCGCCTCGCAAGGAGGAATTGGTGTTGTTGATGCTGAACTTAGTGCAACTCAAGCGCGCGATTCGAAATAAGGAGCAGATTTTTCTGGCGTTCGTGCAAGATGTGGGGGATGATTTCGACGAGCCAGAGGACGTGGTGCCTGTTGTGGCACATGAGGCGACTTGTGAGCAGCCAGGGGCCTAAGGCAAGTTTGTCGCGGTGCCCGGGGGCGTCGAAAGGTGTGTACGGAGTTCAAGGATGTGTTCCACGACACCCTCCTGGTGGGTCTACCACAAAAGCGGGACGTGGACCATCTCATCGACCTCAAACCTGGACCTCGCCTGTTCGTGCAACGTACCGCATGAGCGACGCGCAGCTACACGAGCTCAAGAAAAAGCTGACCGAGATGATGGAGCAGAGCTTCATCCGCCCGTCCTCGTAACCTTCCACTGCACCTGTCTTGTTTGTACAGAAAAAGACGGGGGAGATGCGCATGTGCGTGGACTATCAGGCATTGAATGAGTTGGTCATCAAGAACCAGTACCCGCTTCCACAAGCCAAGGAGCTCTTCGATCAGCTCCGTACGGCTCGCTTCTTCACAAAGATCGACCTCCGATCCGGCTACCACCAGATCTGCATCGCAGCAGATGATGTGGAAAAGACGGCTTTCTGCACCTGCTATGGTCACTACGAGTTCCTCGTGATGCCTTTCGGGTTGACCAATGCGTCGGCCACCTTCATGGCGGCAATGAACAACATCTTCAGGCCGTACTTGGATGACTTTGTGGTGGTTTATCTCAAAGACATCTTGGTGTACAGTAGGACGGCGTAGGAGCATGAAGAACATGTGAAGAAGGTCCTCAAGATTTTGAGGAAGGAGAATTGTTTTGCAAAGCTCTGTAAGTGTGAGTTTGCGGTGGGTAAAGTTGAATTCCTTAGACACATCATTGGCAATGGAGAGATTGCCATGGACTCGCGCAAGGTATCGGCTGTGCAAGAGTGGCCGAAGTTGCGTAGTGTGCACGATGTGCAAGTGTACCTTGGTTTTTGCAACTACTATTGCAGGTTTATCCTTGACAATGCATGAGTGTCAGCGCCACTTTCCAATTTCACTCGTAAGGGTCGCGAGTGGAGTTGGGGAGTTGGCAAATAAGAAGCCTTTGAGAATCTCAGAAGGGATCTGTGTGGAAGTTGCTAGGAATCCAACGCAACAAACGGTGCTTAAAACAATGCAGGTTTGAGCATTCTAGAGCCAACCCTAGGTTCCATGGAGGAGAAAACGTGCCTAAGTGCACGAGTAACAGGGTTACCCCCTGTTACGGGTGAAGCTCGCTATTCGAGCTTCACCCGTTGGCCGGCGAGCGAAGCTCACCGGCGCACCTCTAGCCTCGAGGGCGAATTCGCCCACAAGCCCCAAAACAGCGCGGCATAGGCCGCGATCATCCTGTGTCAAAAACTGGGTCAACCAGGTAAGAAGACCTATCAGAGACCTACCAACATGCAAGTTTGAGGACACTACTAGGTCTGATAAAGTAAAGGGACAGAAGTGTATCTAAAACCAACGTGGGTCTTCTAGCAGGTGAAGAGGAGCAGGCATGGGTCGGCNGAGAAACAGCGGAGGCACGTGGCTAGGAGGAGAAGGGCCGTGTGCGTAGGCGATGGCATTACGCTCAGCCTGAGTCACCGCCGACTGCCGGGTCCACATGCACTGCACACCCACGGCCACACGAGGAAAGAAATATATACACAGGGTTATCACGCCCCCTTGGCCGAGGGTGTCGCATGCATGCCCAAGAGATGAAGTTGTGCAAGAAGGTGTGAAGCTGGGAGAGCCTTGGTGAGGAAGTGCGCAAGTTGCTCAGTCCCGCTTACCGCGCACACCCGGACCACACCAGACTCAACAGCCTCTCGCACAAAATGATGCTCGACACTGATATGCTTTGTGCGCGGGTGCAACACACCATCATTAGCAGTAATGCGGCGTGCAGCAGAACTGTCACTGTGTAACGATACAGGCCCCACAGACATTCCCACTTCTTCTAGCAGTCTGCGCAACCATGTGGCTTCGCATGCTGCCTCACCCAATGCCATGTACTCTGCCTCTGCCACACTGCGTACCACACATGACTGTTTTGCGCTGCGCCACGAGACGGTTGTGCCCCAGATGCGAAACATGTATCCCCCTCGACTACGTGCATGTGTGTCCCGTGCATAGTCACTGTCACAGTATCCATCAAGCAAGGGACTAGTGCCAGGGGTGAAGACGAGGCCCATCAAAGCAGTGTCCAACACATAGCGTAACAGCTTGAGCAAAGCCTTGTGATGCGCAGTGCGGGGATTTTGATTGAATTGAGCCAGAGTGTTTACTGCGCATGCAATGTCGGGTCGTGTGGTGGATGAGAGGTAGGTGAGACTGCCAACAATTTGTCTATAGACAGTTGGGTCGGTGTCAGGTCCGTAGTCTGTGTTGTGTGCATCAAGCAGGTGTGCGTACACATCAGGACTCATTGGTGAATGCTGGGGTGGGAGATGCTGGACTAGGCGGCCAAAGCGCTCAGTTAGGTGAGCAATGAACCGACCTTGGTGCAACGTCAGTGTGCGTGCTGTTCTGTCGCGAGTAATGGTCATCCCAAGGAAGTTGTGAGCCTCCCCAANCAAGAATCCCCCGACCTCAAGAGTGCGTCGAATCTCTTTGTTCCAGCACCGTGGTGCCTGTTTTAGACCATACAGTGCTTTTAGTAGAAGCCATACCCTGTCCGTGCCATCCTCAAATCCCGGTGGTTGTTCCACGTACAGCTCTTCATCCAGAGGACCATTCAAGAAAGCGTTCTTGACATCCATCTGGTGAATTTCCCAGTCCTCATGTGCCGCTACCCCTAGTAGGGCACGGCTGGAGGTGTACTTGCCCACTGGTGCATACGTGTCTGTGAAATCCTGGCCAGGCACCTGGTGAAACCCTTTGGCCACGAGGCGAGCCTTGTATTCTTCCAGGAAGCCATGCAAGTTAAGTTTCGCTTTAGAAACCCATTTTGCATCGATTGCCTTCCGACCAGGTGGAAGTGGCACCAACTGATAAACCTCATGCTCGAGCAGAGCATTGATTTCATCTACCATTGCTTTTTCCCATTCCGTTGCATCTGGTCGCCCCCTTGCCTCCGTCACTGTAAGCGGCTCAGGAAGCGGGGTCCCAGGATTTGGTTGCCCCATGACATGATAGAACTGTCGATAGTTTACCCTTGGCACGTCTCTTTGAGAGCGGCGAACTGTACCAGTCTGGTTAGAGGTTTCAGTGCTGACTCTTGTCTCAGGTGTGGGATCTTGACCAGGGGAGTCGTGGGTGTCTGTGCTAGCGTGTCCAGTTGTTGTAGACATGTCATGGTGGCCTGCCGGTGCCTGTCGCTTATCCACACTTGACCCAGTAGGATTTTGTGGCGTTGTTCGCACAGTGGAGACTGGGACAAAGATAGGTATGCTGACATACTCAGGATACTGCTCAGGAACGGTGAGTGTCGGCGCATGTTTCAATGTTTTGAACACATTGTAGGGCATGTGTTCCATGAATGAGGCATCACGACTCTCAACAAAGGCGTGGTGAACGGGGTCCCAAAATCTCCATGCCTTTGAGGCATGGGATACGCCGACAAAGACGCACCACCTACCTCGTGGGCTTAGCTTATGTTTGCGCTGAGGATCCGCAAACCAAACACATGCCATTATGCCCCACACCCGAGCAGGACGTAGATCAGCCTTTTGTTTGAACCATCGTTCCCACGGAGTGACAACCTTCGGCAAGGGCCCCTGGGGTACTCGATTCCACACCCAAGTGATGTATTTCACAGCCTCTTCCCAAAACCCAAAAGACAAGCCTGACTCAGCCAACAGGGTGCGCAATGCATCCCCTAACGTCCTATGCCAGCGTTCAGCCACCCCATTTTGCTGGGGTGTGTAGGGTGCTGTAGTTTGGTGTACAATTCCCCTTGACTTGAGATCAGATTCAAGGGAACCCAAGAATTCCCCTCCTCGATCCGTGCGCAGGATGCGCAGTGGACAGCCAGTCTGCCGTTCAGCGAGAGGGATCCATTCCATGATCGCTCTCTGTGCATCCGCTTTGGTTTTCAGCAAGAAAGCCCAGCGAAATCGACTATAGTCGTCTGTCAGCGTCAGTACATACAGTGATGCATATTGCACTGAGGAGACTGGCATGGGTCCAGTCAAATCGGCATGCACCAGTTCAAGCGGTGCCTCACTCACGTGTTGTGAGGCTGGAAAGCTTTGGCGGTGAGGTTTTCCTTCCTGACAGTCTAGGCATGCAGATGTCTTCAAGCCGTGAGGACAGTCTTGGGGACTGAGACCGTGTGCAGGTTGATGCCTAAGCATGTCCTTGACCAGATCAGTGTTGATGTGTGCAAGTCGTCTGTGTATGAGGTCCGTGTGATGTGGGTCTGTTGTGGTCATGATGTGGGCCTGTGCTCGGTTAGAATGCAAGGCAGGAAACAGTGTTAGCCTGTACAGCATGTCTGTATGCAGTGGGCCGTCAGCCAGGAGCTCCCCTTGCGCATCAAAGATCATGCATTTCTGGTCACGCGTCAGTGCAGACATGCCCGATTGCCGGTCGAGCTGCCCCCCCGACAGCAAGTTCACCTTAAGCCGAGGAACGTACAGGACCCCAGTCAGCCACATGACCCCACCAGGCGCTTGCAAGGCGACAGTTCCAATGCCCTCAACACACAATACTTCCCCAGACCCATTCCTCACACCATGCACGTCGTGTGTTGCATACAAGGACACGAACAACTGACGATGCGGTGACATGTGATGTGAGCATGCCGTGTCATATAGCCATTCATGCATGGGCAGTGTGTGAGATGTGGTCACATGGGTGTATGCAAGTCGCGGACCTGACTGCTGAGTCGATGCAGTGGGCTCTGGAGGATGCACGGCAGGTGTCGCCCCCTGTGGGTCGCAAGCGGGCATGGCCTCCATGTTGTCGTACACACGCTGGGCCCATGATGGGACTGGCGCAGGTGCCATCGCGAACGACGGCTCGTAGTATGGCCCAGGGTACCATGGGGGTGGTGGCCCAGGGTACTGCTGAAACTGCTGCGGAGGCAGGCCGACCGTCGAGGCCACCACAGGCTGGAAGAGCTGCTGTCCAGGCGCGCTGTAGCTACCAGCCTGCCGATCTGCCTGACCAGGTGTCAGGTACGTCGAACGATATTGCTGCTGCTGCTGCTGCTGCTGCTGCTGCCACGGCTGCACCTGGTGCAGCTGCTGTCTCGCCATCATCTGACGTTGCAGAGTGGGACATTTGCGCCAGAAATGCCCAGACTGGTTGCAGTAGCTGCACCGCTGGTCCCCACGACCGCGCCCAGGGCCACGTCCCCCACCGCCGCCATAACCACGTCCACCACCAGAACCACGTCCCCCGCCCGAGTTGCCACCCGCCTGTGTAAAGGCAACATGAGCCGGGCTGGCAGCTGCAGCAGAGGAGATCTGATGTGTGTATGTGACGGACGGGGTGGGGGTCATGTCACGAGTTTCCCCCTTCAGGACGTCCTCGTAGTTGCGCAGTTCGGCAAAGACCGCGGAGAGGTCAATAAGCTCGATCTCCGCCACTGGATGACGGCGGAAGATGTCACGTCGGAATTCCTTATACTGCTCGCCAAGATGGAGTAGCACCACATCTAGCCATTCGAGGACAGAGCACGGTGCACCGAGTCCGAGCAGACGTCGTCGAATATCCATTGCATCGTCCCAATACTCGGCTACTGGGGCACCAGGCTTGGGGTACAGGTTCCTCAACCTGTCTCGCAGAGTCACGACGAGGGTCATGCCCTGCTCCTCTTGACGAGTAGAAAGATGCTTCCACGCATCATGCGGCCGGGGTGCGCCACTCCGGGCATCAGCTGGATCTTCTCCCCTTCCTCCAAACCGGAAATGACGCAGGGCAAGTGCCTGTGCATCTGGTAGGGCGCGCATCAGGGCGTTAAAGGCACGCAGCAACATGTGATCGGTGACGGACACCGGTGGGGGTTGGAGATAAAGATCCTCCAATCCGTACTCCGCCGCCCAGGACAGGAACAAATCCTTCCAGGCCAGATAATCACGTGTGCCTAGCTGGGGANGAGAGCTCCTTCCCCAGGCCAAGCTGCGCCATGGTCTCCGCAGTGAGGGTCACTGCCGGCACGCTAGCGTTGTCACCACCCTCAACTTCACTCATTGTGGCGTTTGCTCCTACTCTGTGCTTCTCACAGGCTCAGGCAGGTCCTTGAACTCGCTCTCTAGCACTGTAGACCTGCTGTTCGGCCCAGGGAAATTTCGGCAGCAATTCGCCGGGCCCACTTTGGGCCCAGATTTCTGCCGAGAGCCCTGGGCTCTATGGGATCACCTTCAGGATGTCCTTGAGACCCTGTAGTCCCAAACGGCCCACCCCAGACTCCCTGCCCAACCCACAAACCCGCGGATGGGCCCACTGGGGTGGTCCAAGGGGAGGACGTTGCTCCTCCCCACACTCTCTTGCCGTCCCAAGGGCCTGGCCCACGCGCACGGCCGTGCTAGGCCGCTCGACCTCAGGCAGGGCCCGTTCGTCGCCCTTGGGTGGCCTGTTCGCCTGCCAACGGCTCGCGGATTCAAGCCGAACTCGCGCGCCACCTCGGCCGCCACCCTTTTCGGCTCCTACCGTTGCTCCTTGCAGTGCGCAGGCCCGGGAAAGTGCTCTGATACCATGTGGAAGTTGCTAGGAATCCAATGCAACAAACGGCGCTTAAAACAATGCAGGTTTGAGCATTCTAGAGCCAACCCTAGGTTCCATGGAGGAGAAAACGTGCCTAAGTGCACGAGTAACAGGGTTACCCCCTGTTACGGGTGAAGCTCGCTATTCGAGCTTCACCCGTTGGCCGGCGAGCGAAGCTCGCCGGCGCACCTCTAGCCTCGAGGACGAATTCGCCCTCGAGCCCCAAAACAGCGCGGCATAGGCCGCGATCATCCTGTGTCAAAAACTGGGTCAGCCAGGTAAGAAGACCTATCAGATACCTACCAACATGCAAGTTTGAGGACACTACTAGGTCTGATAAAGTAAAGGGACATAAGTGTATCTAAAACCAACGTGGGTCTTCTAGCAGGTGAAGAGGAGCAGGCATGGGTCGGCGGTCGGCGAGAAACAGCGGAGGCACGTGGCTAGGAGGAGAAGGGCCGTGTGCGTAGGCGATGGCATTACGCTCAGCCTGAGTCACCGCCGACTGCCGGGTCCACATGCACTGCACACCCACGGCCACACGAGGAAAGAAATATATACACAGGGTTATCAATCTGACCTCCACGCCGGCCGTGAACTTGGCCAACAGCGGCCGTGAGTTTGAAATGGCGACGGATGCATCGGACCTGGCCATTGGTGGGATCCTTTACAGGACTTTGGCAACGGGTCGCAGCCGGTCGCCTACTACTCGTGCAAGTTGCGTGGAGCAGAGCTGAACTACGCCACCCATGACAAGGAGATGCTCGCCGTGGTCGTAGCCTTCAAGAACTGGCAGTGCTACCTCTAGGCGTGGAAATGCACTGTCTACATAGAATACCACGTGTTGAAGTACTTCAAGATGTAGCCGAACCTGAGCTGGCGGCAAGCGCGTTGGGTGAAGTACCTCGAGTTGCACTTCGACTACGAGATCGTGCACCAGCCGGGTCGCATAAACCCAGCCGATGCACTCTCACGGCGACCGGATCCAATGATGCGGGTCATGTCTCTCACCATCCACGAAGATGCCTTCCTCGTAAAGCTCTTTGCGGAGGGATATGAGGTGCATGGGGAGTACGACGCTCGGAGATTTTTCTTTGAAGCACCGTATTGGTAACGGGGCGGCACGCAACAGGTGGTGCTTCCCGCGGTGCCCACGCTTCGGCAGCTGATTTTGGAGGAGTGCCATGACAGTGGTCCGAGCGGTCACTTTTGTACCAACAAGACATTGAAGACGGTGGCTCGCTTCTTTTGGTGGTCCACAATGTTGGCAGAGGTGGCTGAATTCTGTCGGAGTTGTGAAGTGTGCCAACGCCACAAGGCACGGAGGACAAAGACCCCGGATATCCTCCAACCCTTGCCCATACCCGAACAGCCGTGGCAAGACATCTCCATGGATTCTATCACGGGTTTTCCCACGACAGCGGAAGGCGACAATGCGATGCTAGTGGTGGTGGATCGCTCTAGCAAGATGTCATAATTCATTGCGATGCGTGATACGGTAAGCGCAGAAGGCATGGCTCTATTGTTCCTCGAGCACGTGGTGCGTCTCCATGGTGTGCTGCTGTCCATTCTGATCGACCGTGACCCGTGCTTCACGAGTAAGTTCTGGCGAGACCTCATGGAGCGTTACGGCAGCAAGGTGCTGCTGTCAACCAATTTTCATCCCCAAACTGACGGGCAAACGGAGCGGATGAACCAAACGATGGAGCAGTTCCTCCGTACATTGAGTGATCCGGATGAGACGGCGTGGGACCAGCGGTTGCCGGTCGCTGAACCGACGTACAAATCCGCCACGTCTGCCTCCACTAGAAAAGTGCCGTTTGAGGTGGTGAACAGGATGGTGCTCGCAACACCCCTCAGTTTGCATGTCGCAAGCAACCTGTCCGCCGTGGAGTCTACTGCACGTGACTTCACGCAGATTCGGGCGGAGACGCGGCATGCATTGGCAAAGGCGCAAGCGCAACAGAAAGTGCAAGCGGACCGCTGACGTGCAAACGCAACGCTCAAGGTCGGTGATTGTGTGCTTCTCGACAGCGTACACGTCAAGCTTTGCGAGGTCCGGTCGGACAAGTTGAAATCCCAGTGGTTTGGTCCGTTCGAGGTGCTCGAGGTGCGGACACCTGTGGTGGCGTGATTGGCTCTCCCAGCTTCCATTCCAGTCCACGACATGTTCCACATCTCCAAGCTCAAGCTCTACCATGATCCGGCCGAGTATTTTCCTATCCGCAGTTCTCAGCCTCCCTCTCCGATGGTGATCGAGGGCGAGCAAGAGTTTGAGGTAGAGGTCATCCTTGACCACCGTTGCCGTGGCCGTGGATGGGAGTACCTGGTCAAGTGGAAGGGCTACGATGCAGCCCACAACTCATGGAAAACTGCCCGTAACTTCAACATTGGTGAATCCCATCCTCAGGGAGTACCAAGAGCGAACCGGGACGGCTCACTCCTAACGGGGGGGATAGTGTAAGCCAGACAGTTCCAATGGCACTGATGACGGCTTGAGGCTTCCCTGAATGTGTAATACAACTGTGGATTTGGAATTTTAACAAAAAACCGTGCGAGATGGACACAAGAATGGGGTCAATCCATCAACAATTGAGGAAATTACGCCCGGCTAAAGATTAGACCAGCCGAGGGGAAAACAGGTGACGGGAATTCATTTCCAAGGACCAAGACTCGACCCTCGGAAGACCCAACAAGGCCAAAGCGCGCCTTGAGACCCGGTTAGCCAGTGAATCAAGAATCATTGAGGACCAAGGGTGCTTCATAATGGCACCTACATGTGTTGTTGCCAGAAAGGGCGCTTTGAGCGGCCGTCACCGCCGCTAGTGGTACTGCCAGCGGCAGATTGCCGTGGTTCACGGAAACGGCCATATCTCGGCCGTTCCTTCATGGAATGCCGCGATTCTTGGTGCGTTAGAAATCTACGAAGATGAGTTACGTGATATTGTGGCACTAACGCTTATCCCAGGTCATTACGGAGCCGTGCATGGCTCAGTGACCGCGGGCCGCCTAGGATGTGTCATCATGTACATATAGTCTTGTGTGTAAACACTTGAATAAGAAGTACAGTTTACTCCCACTATACCACACGTGTTCCCATGCTCCCCCAAGAAGACCCTACGCTTCCACAACCCCGCGAAGGTATGCATCCGCCTCCCCTTGGTCACCGTTGCCACCGGTTGGTGCCTACACCATCCGGATGAGGCTAGAACAGCGGGCCCAGTATACACCTAGCCCTGACGATAGTTTGGCATTTTTTGTTTTATTTTGTTCCTAACGTCAGCAGTGATGTCAGCAGGGATGTCCGCAGTGATGTCAGCCAGTCACGGCCGACATCAGGAGCAGCTCGCTGTTGATAACTTCAGCTGCGGCTTGCTGCTTTCGCTACGGCCATTACATTGATGTTGCTCTTGTGGTTGCTGCTGCGATGCCGTCACTGCTGCTGCTGCTTTCGTTGCAGCTGCTGTGCTGCTGTTGCTACTGCGACTGCTCTTGCACTGCCGCTGCTGCTACTACTGCTGCAGCTGTAGCGATCGTTGTTGTTGCTACTGCTAAGGCTGATGTTGCGGTTGCTGCTACGGTAGCAATTGTTGCAGCTGCTGCACTATTTCTGGTGCTACTGCTACAACAACTGCTACGTTGTTGTTGCTGTTGCAGCTGCAGCTGCTGTTGTAGTCGCTGCAATGCTGCCGCTATTGCGGCTATAGCTGTGTTGTGGCTACTACTATGGAAGCCGCGACTATGCCGCTGCTTCTGTCGCGGCTGTGGCTGTGCAGTAGCTACTAATTTGGCTGTAGCTACGTTGCGGCTGCTGTCCTATCGGCTGCTACTCTTGTGGCTACTATGGCTACTACAGTTATGTTGTTGCTATTTCTCCAGTTGCTGCAGTGCTAAGTGTTGCTACTACCGTGGCAGTAGTAGCCAAGGAAGTAGGGAAGGAAGGGGAAGACGAGGAGACTTCCCTGGTCTATGGCACCGTCGCCGCGTGCGTTGGTACTATCACAGTGTCCCCTGTCGGTTTGCCGACCGCAAAATTTTCAACGTTGTCAGGATGAGATCCGCATGGTGCGGTCCGGACGTTTATCTGATTGCATCTAGTAGTTCACGTCTACTGTTTTGGGTGAATCTGAGACTAAGCGTGAGCTTTCTGGCCGCCTCACGCTATGTGAGCAGGAATCTAGAGACAGTCAGTTTGCGAAGGGAATAACGTCGTTTTGCGTTAGTTTTTTAACATGAGCTCTCCAACGTACCAAACCGCGCGCAATTTGGCCAAGCGTAGCTCAAGTTATGCTTGCCGAAGCGCAGGTCTCACCCACCACAGAAGCCTGACGCCACCACTTGCCGTGGCGCCTTCGTTCATGTGCGAAGCGCCTTTCCCAAGGCGCATATCCCATTGCACGTGGTGTGGGGGTCCCCTGCACTGTTTCCACGCACCCTACCCACTTTTGCATCGTGTTTGGTGATGGGGTGTGACGAGGCTCGAAACCTGTCCGCGGACCTGCAGTCAGAATTTTGACAGTCCCCGAGTAACAAAACGTGATACTGAGTTTCGGACGTCGAGCCAGGATTTTGGCTAAGTCCCTCAGTAACAACCTGCAATACTGGATCCGGTGGATGATCGACCTGATCAGGCGGATCATCCACCGGACGCCTCGGCAGGCCTATCGGAGCATTTTCTCCAGATGGTATATTTGCTACTCGGTCCGGTCGATTATCGACCGGATTTCGAGTCCCAGTTGGCTCCCAGAGCCGCTGCGCATACCCCAACTTTGGAAGGCCATATCTCCCTCGATACTTGTCCGATTCCAGGGAAACAACTTCCACCGGATTCAAAGACTCGTCAAATTTCAGGGGAAATCCTCCATTTGAGGATCCGAGCAATCTTAGAGTCGCCAGATCCACCGGAGCGGCGTTTCCACTCTCTGGCGGCTCGTCGGCGCCTCCCGGCGCCGCACTTGGGCATGCGGAGGGGCAATTTTTGAACATTCTCCCCCTTGTACCTGCCATGCCCGCTGCTCCTGCTTGCTCTTACTCATCTTCCGCTGTGCCCTCCAGCCCTTCATAGCTGGTCATCCCAAGTCCGGCCACGCTCATCGTGTGCCGGTCCGCGGGTTGCGCCTTGGTCAAGCAATCTGCAAGCATGTTGTGCGTGCTGCAGTGCTGCAGCACCACCTGCCCGTTCTCGACCATGTCCCGTTCGTAGTGATAACGCACGTCGATGTGCTTCGTCCTCCTGTGCTGCGTCGGGTTGTTGGTCAGCGAGATGGAGCCGGTGTTGTCCTCTTGCACCACCGTAGGCTCCAGCTGCGACACGCCAAGCTCCCCCAGCAACCTGCGGAGCCACACCGCCTCCTTGATTGCCTCGGCCAGCGCGATGTACTCTGCTTCCACTGTAGAGGTGGCGACGCAGTCTTGCTTCCTACTGCACCACGAGACAACTGCATGAGCGAGGAAGAACACGTAGCCGGATGTGGACTTCCGCTTGTCCACATCCCCAGCGTAGTCTGCGTCCGTGTAGTAAACCAGACGCAAAGGGTCCGCCAGCCCTTTGCCGTCGAACCTGAGGTGCACGTGCCGCGTCGCCTGCAGGTAGAGAAGGATGCGCTTGACCGCCTGCCAGTGTAGTGGCCCTGGATCGGCCACGTACCTGCTCACTTGGCCCACCGCGTAGGCCAGGTCCGGTCGAGTTGCCACCATGGCGTACATGAGGCTGCCCACCGCCGATTGATAAGGCACCCCTGCCATATCCTCCCGCTCTTCTTTTGATTGCGGCGCCATTGCTGCACTTAGTTCACAGGNCAGGTAGAGAAGGATGCGCTTGACCGCCTGCCAGTGTAGTGGCCCTGGATCGGCCACGTACCTGCTCACTTGGCCCACCGCGTAGGCCAGGTCCGGTCGAGTTGCCACCATGGCGTACATGAGGCTGCCCACCGCCGATTGATAAGGCACCCCTGCCATATCCTCCCGCTCTTCTTTTGATTGCGGCGCCATTGCTGCACTTAGTTCACAGGTCGCGGAGTTGTGCCATGAAGCTGTCCAGCTGTTGGTACCAGCATCGGGGCGATTGTTTTAGCCCATACAAGGACTTTCGCAGCTTACACACCTTGCCCTCCGGCGCCTCCACCCCCTCCGGCACCTCCATGTAGATTTCCTTGTCGACGATGCCATTGAGAAAGGCCGTTTTTACGTCCATTTGGTGGAGCTCCATGTCCTTCGCGGCCGCCACCGCAAGGATTGCCCGGATGCTTGTAAACTTGGTGACGGGGGCGAATGTCTCATCGTAGTGTTCGCCTTTATGCTGTGCGTACCCCTTTGCCACGAGCCGTGCCTTGTACTTGTCGACCACACCTTCCTTCGTGAAGTTGGTCTTGAATACCCACTTGGAGCCGATGACCTTGGCGTCTTTCGGCCTGTCAACCAGCTGCCACGTGTCGTTTTCAGTAATGGACGCCAACTCTGACTTGATGGCGGCCTCCCAATGCTTTCCCTCGGGCCGCGCAAGCGCCTCTTGCACGGTCGTCGGCTCCGTTGATGCAGCCAGCATGCACCGCGTCATGCCAATCCATCGACCGGTACCTGTGTCGAAATGCTTCCCAGCTCTCCGCTGCCTCCCGCTGTGGCGTGGCAGTCTTGGCGGCGTCTCGTCGCTCTGCTGCAATCCTTCCGACTCAGCCCGCTCCGGTGAATCATTGACCGGACAGCTTCCCGAGGATTCTTCCCGCTCCGGTGAACCATCAACCGGATGGGCGGCGCGTCCGGAGGATTTTCTCCGATGCCCGACGCGAACTGCGCAGGGAGTGCGCGCTTCGGCACCCGCGGTGCCTCCTCCGACGGATCATTCCACCAGATCTCCAGCCCAGGTGCATCGTCGTCGGAGTTCTCCGCGTTGGCTGCTGCACCTGCTACACCGCCGCGCTCATACGCCGCATCATCGACCTCCGCGTACGTCGACTCCTCCTCGTAGTCAAGGAGCTGGAACCACTCCCCCTATTTTGGAGTGTTCCCGACACTCATGTCGTTGCTGCTGAAGCTCTGCTGCTCGTCGAACTCGACATCAGGACTGCGGATGATCTCTTGCGTGCGCGGGTCCCAAAGCCGGTACGCCTTTTGCGCACTCTCGTAGCCGAGGAACAAGCACAAGCCTTTTTTGCCCGCGGTTCCAGCTTGCTGTCGCATCGTTACGCCGCCTGCACCATCGCGTGCGCCTTGCACCCGAACACCTTCAGGTACGCCACGTTTGGCTTGCGCCCGCTCCAAACCTCCTGCGGCGTCTTCCAGCCACCCTTGCCCTTCAGCACCGTTGTTGGGGTGAGATTGATGGTGTAGCTTGCTGTACGCACAGCCTCTGCCCAGAACCCTTGCGGCAACCCCGCATCCACAAGCATGGTCCGCACCATGTTGAGCAGCGTCTGGTTTGCTCGCTCTGCCACTCCGTTGGACTGTGTCGAGTTTGGCGTAGTGGGTTCCCACTTGATGCCCTACTGCTTCATCCACCCGCTGCAGCCCACGTACTCTCCCCCATTGTTGCTGCGTAGCACTCTGACCTTCCGGCCAGTTTGCCTCTCCACCGCTGCGACGTACTCCTTCAGCCGGTCCAGGACCTCGCCTTTCCGCTTCATGAAGTACACGTAGAGCTTCCTGCTGCAGTCGTCAATAAAGGTGACGAAGTATCTCAAACCGCCGTTTGACGGTGTTTTGAACGGACTGCACATGTCTCTGTGCACGACCTCCAGCAGGTCCTTTGTGCGAGCCGCGTTCTCATTCAACGGCTTGCGTCGTGCCTTGCCCAAAATGCAAGGCTCGCACTTTTTGTGCGCTACTGCATCTGCTCCCGCGTCTGCACCGTTGATGACGAGGCCGCGCACCATGTCGCGCTTTGCCATCTCCTTAACGGTTGCGGGCGCCGAATGCCCCAACGTTTGGTGCCAGAGCTCCAAATCAGCGCTTCCTGCCTTGGCCATGTTGACGACGCGCTCCTGCAAACCTGCTGCGTCAGATGCCGCGGGGACCACCTTGGTCTCCACGATGTAGAGACCGCCCTCACGCTTTGCCTCCAGCACGACCTCGCCGTCGCCGTCGGTGCGCACCACAGCGCCTTTCCTGCGGAAGAGCACCTCATACCCCTTGTCCATCAAGCGGCTGACACTCAAAATGTCAGCCACGCCGGGGACGTGTTGCACATCACGGATTGTGCACAGCTCCTTACCGTCCACCACGACTTCCACCTCCACGTCGCCTTGGCCGGCCGCCGGCTCGACTTTGTCGTTCGTGACCACCATTGACTTGGAGGACTTCTCGTGGGTGACGAACCCCACCTTATCGACTTAGGTGTGCTCCTCGGCCCCGGAATTAAGGCACCGCCTGTTGGCCTTCTTGAGGAAGTGGTTCTTGTTGCCGTTGAGGAGTGACCTGCCCTTGCTATTTTTGCCGCCGGTCTTCACCTCTTCCGGGCACTCACGGGCCCAATGGCCCTCCTTGCCACAATTGCGGCACGCACCTTTCTTAGCGCCCTTCTTGTCGCCGCCCTTTCCGCCACTTCCTCGGCTCTCGCTTCTGCCACCGCGCGTTTTGGTGACAAGAGCTGATGAGGAAGAAGATGACTCCCCGCAGCTCCGGCGCTGCGTCTCGTTGCGGATGTACTCTGCAACCGCGCCATAGGTGAGCTTGTCCACGACCATCCTCCGACAACGGTGATGAGTGGATCCCAACTGTCAGGTAGGGCCATGAAGAGGGCCATCGCCTGCAGCTGCGTGTCGATCTTCCACCCCACGTCATTGCATTGCGAGGCGAGCGACTCCATCTGCTGCATGGCGGAGATGACATCATCTCCTTCCTCGATTCTCACCGTGAGGAGCCGCTTCATTGCGAAGATTTTGTTCGCGAGCGACTTGGATTGGTGGATGGCACAGAGTTTTTGCAAAGCTTCGGCTGCTAACTTGCAGCCTTGGAAGTAGCCCCACTGCGACTCGGCCGTCCCGGACACCAGGAGCATGAGCGCCTCTGTGTGCTTCTTTTCGAAGGTCTGCTTCTCCGCGTCCGTAGCAGTCGCCTCTGTGAGCACCTCCTTTCCCAACATGACGTCTAGCAGCCCCTTATGCGAGAGGTGCAGCTCGAACTGACACCTCCATTATCCAAAGCCTGGGCCGCCCGCATACTTCTGAATGGGCTGCGTCTCCTTCTACGCCATGTGCGCAGCTGCTACTCCGACGAGTTCTCAGAACTTCACGGCGACGTCCAGGATGACGATCCCATGCGCTGCGGAAGACGTGAACGTTGGACGCGTTCAGACTTTTGGGCCCATAACCCTTTGTCAAGATGAGATCCGCATGGTGCGGTCCCGACGTTTGTCTGATTGCCTCTAGTGGTTCACATCTACTGTTTTGGGCGAATCTGAGACCTAGCGTGAGCTTTCTGGTCGCCTCACGCTATGTGAGCAGGAGTTTAGAGAAAGTCAGTTTGCAAAGGGAATAACGTCGTTTTGTGTTAGTTTTTGAACATGGACATGATCACAGCATTTAAAGGACTAGTCATGAGCTCTCTAACGCACCAAACCGCGCACAATTCGGCCAAGCATAGCTCAAGTTATGCTTGCCGAAGCGCAGGTCTCACCCACCACAGAAGCCTGACGCCGCCACTCGCTGTGGCGCCTTCGTTCACGTGCGAAGCGCCTTTCCCAAGGTGCATATCCCATTGCACATGGTGTGGGGGTCCCCTACACTGTTTCCATGCACCCTACCCACTTTTGGGTCGTGTTTGGTGATGGGGTGTGACGAGGTTCGAAACCTGTCCGTGGACCTGCAGTGAGAATTTTGACCAAGTCCCCGAGTAACAAAACGTACTACTGAGTTTCGGACGCCGAGCCATGATTTTGGCTAAGTCCCTCAGTAACAACCTGCATTACTGGATCCGGTGGATGATCCACCTGATCAGGCGGATCATCCACCGGACGCCTCGGCAGGCCTATCGGAGCATTTTCTCCAGATGGTATTTTTGCTACTCGGTCCGGTTGATTATCGACTGGATTTCGAGTCGCATCCGGCTCCCAGAGCTGCTGCGCATACCCCAACTTTGGAAGGCCATATCTCCCTTGATACTTGTCCGATTCCGGCGAAACAACTTCCACCGGATTTAGCGACACGTGAACTTTTAGTGGCAGTCCTTCATTTTAGGATCCAAGCAATTTTTGAGTCGCCAGATCCGCCGGAGCGGCGTTTCCACTTTCTGGCGGCTCGTCGGCGCCTCCCGGCGCCGCACTTGGACATGCGGAGGGCAATTCTTCAACAAACGTTACCGCCGTCGCAGGGTCAGTGCTGCCAAAAAGAATTCAACAAAGTTTCCCCTGCATGAAGAGCATTTTAATCACGCCACCCGGCGGGTTAACTCTTCCAGAGAAATTCCAGCGGAGGTTCCCCGCTACGGGAACATTTCTAGAACCTTCGGCGTTGACTGAGACATGTACGCCTCATTGCTGCTAAGATCTGCTGCTTCTGTTGTACTCTGGCTTTGATACCAAGCTAGAAACTTTCCTAGAGCGACTTGTTGGGGTTGCGGTGTAGCTGGAGAAGGCGTGGCCCCACGCTGGCTGCTTTGCACTGCTGTCCCCACTAGCTGCTTTGTGACTTGTGGGAGGAAAACTGAGCGCTAAGGAGCTAGCGCCAAAAAGGCAGACAAAATGGAGAGTGAACTGGTCAGTAACTTAGAATAAGAACAATAGAGAGACTCCTCACAGATCTAGGCATAGCTCAGCTCTGTGCAGATTGTTACTCAGGCTACCAACCTGTCAGGAAATTCCTCTATTTTTCAAGCAGGCTGAGTTTTCTTGGTGAGCCCTGCCAGATAGCCGACAGCCCCAAACCCGGAAGTCCTCTGTTTTTCATAAAAACTAGATCACACATAAACACCCACACTGCGAATGCAGTCGTGTGGTCAGAATCATCCAGAAAAACAGTAGCAAGGAGTTATGACTGCCCAAACTCAGGTAGCGTCTAGGCTAGAATGACCCCGACCACAACGGTGTCCGAAGAATCTGAAACTCGGACCCTACACAGAACATGATGCTGCAAGTGCAACCGTGCAATCAGATATGGCACAGGATGGGCATAGGCAGTGATTGCGGAGGTAGTGACTGCTAGCGGCGTGACTGCTGAGGAGGCCCGCCAATGGAGCTGAGTACATTGTGTGTCTGAGGGAAGAGGCTCAGCAAGATGTGTGCAGACCTCAGCGTACGTCGGCTCCACCGGATGGCACTTCAGCAACATCTCGTCTCATGGTCAGTCATCTACACGCGGATGTATAGAAGCCGGGAGGACACAACAGAGTACAATGAGAGGTGCGTGAAAACCAACAGTGGCAGTTGTCTGGCAGCTATTGCTATATGGAGCCAACACCCGTCGGTGCTATGGCGCCAGCTGGGTCCGCATCAGGGATGTGTACGAGCATGGACACGACCGAGTGGTCACAGTAAGCTATACAAACAGACATGGAAGACTCACACCACAACACCCAGCACACCAACGAGCCATGGCAACAAGTTCAAGGGTCACTCTGACTAACACACCAGCAGTCACTTGCGTGTCTGACACCCATCACCAACACCATGCACCTAATCAGTCCCACACGGCACATGAAATCATCCGGAATCAATGGATCATCCCCAAAAAACCAAAGTCCCATCCGAAATCATTCTCAACTTGTTTCAAAGTCCACTTTGAAGTCAATGTGCCAGATAATGGTCCAACAAATCATGACAACTTTGGGATAGTTGGAAGCCTATACAACTATAGCAAGGAAGCTTCTAAGCATCTTCTTGCTCTAAACTCAATGTAGTCTACACATGCTTGAACGACCGCCTTGGGGTTATACCATGCTATCATCCACGAATATACTTCACATGGATGAAGCCTCAAATTGCACCATTTTTTACTCCACAATGTCTTACAAAGACGTTTGCTTTTCACTTCCCTTGCTCCAATTGCCTCCATGTTAGCTATGTGTAATGGCTGTGTCTCTAGCTCATGTACTTAGGTCATCGTCGGAGTTTGCAAAATAGTGTCCAGAGCTCGTTCGAGGGGTTTTCCCCTCCATGTCCTTGTTCGGGGCAACTGTCATCAGTGACCCGTTGAGGGAGACTTGAATATTTCAAGTCCCCAGAGGCCCATTTCCACTTTGCCTTGCCCCCTCATTCCGGGTCCAAAATGAGGGGGTATAACCTTGAACTCGTGAGTTCGCACGATTTTTCCGGTTTTGAAACTCTTAGCTTGACCTAAAAAAACTCCAGTTTTGTTTTTGACACATCAATGTGAAATCGTTGGGTGCGAGGCACGATCCACGATTTTGCGACGACACTTTTGCTTTTCCTCGCGTCACTCTCGCTCACCCCTATCCCTTTTTCTGGCTCGCTCTCATTGGCAAGGAGGGCAAGTGAGGACAAGGGCACAAGGCCACGAGCCTTGTCCTCGAGGCCCTT
Source organism: Penium margaritaceum (assembly GCA_023375785.1). Taxonomy (NCBI): domain Eukaryota; kingdom Viridiplantae; phylum Streptophyta; class Zygnematophyceae; order Desmidiales; family Peniaceae; genus Penium; species Penium margaritaceum. The sequence continues at coordinate 48,978 of SZWC01005648.1, read as the reverse complement.
GTGACCTCTGGCCACCGATCGAGCCACCAGCTTGATCGGCGGCTGGTGGCCTGCCGGTGGGTGGCTGGCCACTCATCTGACCGGCCGCCTGCAACCCAGCCGGCCGGCTGCCAGCTGGCCGGCAGCCAGCACGTGGCTGGCCACCGGCCAGCCCTCGCATTAGCGAGGGGTGGTTGCAAACCACCCCCTTGCTATTGCACGGTGGAAGGGTCGAACTTGCCCTTTTTCTACATTCCTCCGCACTTACTACGAACCGTCCCCGTTCATGACCAACAAATGATAGAGCCTGATAGTGAGTCGTCAACATTGCAAAAGAATATCAATAACTTCAATCACCAGCTAAACATGACCACGTGCATAATGCTTGGACATAAGCTGCAGCTTGTCAATCAGCATGGCAAGCGACATCTCCTCTTTAGGCTGGAGCGTCCGCGCGACAACCATGTTGGGCATCCCCAACCTCATATGGTCGCAGTTCATGAATTTTGCTTAGCTGGATTGTTGTTAACTTTCTCCACGTTCAGGTGGTTCCTCCATCAACACGTCAATGTGTGCAAGCTGCCAGCTTGCTCCAATACTCATTGATCACCAGTGTAGGAAACCGAGATTCGGGTTCCCATGAGTTATGTTGAGGACTACAACCGGCCCAATGAACGAGGTACTTCCTAAGAATCCGTGACCGGAGTGTACGCTCTTGGTGCTGGAGTAAATGAAGCACTTCATATTCGCCGTCGGCAGCAAGGACTATCGGTGGTGGCTGAACGGTTCCCTTCACTGTGCATGGAGCCATCATGCTCACATAAAGCACGTCATGTCACTCGGCGGAAGTAGCAATCGGTATGCCACTAGCTCAATACGTGCAACAATGGGAAATGGCCCAATCCACGTCCGCAGAAGTTTTTACACCCTTAGCGATTTCAGCCGAAGATTCTTAGTGCTAAGCAATAGTTTGTCACCGATGTCAAACGAGACCTCATGACGACCTTTGTTGGCATATGCCTTTTTTCGTTGCACACCAGCTTGAAGGCACCCCTTTGCCTTTTGTAAGAAGGAGTCTATGTGCTCAAAAAAGGCTTGAGAAGAAGGAACATGTCCTCCTATGTTCCCACTCTTTACCAATGAAGAGGACACCACTGGATGTCGACCAGTGTTTAATACAAATTGTGTGAACTGTGTAGAATCGTTCACCGAGTTATTCACCACGAACTCTGCAGGTGTTAGGAATTCGTCCCAGTAATTCATGGCAAGGTCCACGTACATTTAGAACATCTCCTTCAGAGTGTGATTCATGCGCTCTGTTTGTCCGTCAGTTTAAGGATGAAATGCTGTTGATGTTTGCGACTTACTGCCGAAGTACCCATGCATCTTTTGCCATTACTTACTAGCAAATTTCTTATCTTGATCAGAGATGATGCGCAGTAGCAAGCCGTTGTACTTTACGACATCCTCAAGGAAGAGACGAGCGGTCTTCTCTGCCTTCCTATCAGTGGTTGTAAGGATGAAGTATGTCATCTTCATCAAAAGATCAACAACCACTAGTATTGCATCATGGCCACGGTCCGTGTCCGGAAAACCAGTAATGAAATCCATGCTGACGTAGTCCCATGGAGTCTCAGGAATGAAAAGTTGTTGGAGGAGTCCAGCAAGCTTTTGTCAGAAAACGGCCCCCGGGTGGAGGCAGTTCGAACGTGGCCCGACGGGTCTACTGTGTGTTCACGGCTATATTTTGTGGGTGGTTCTCAGTCTAAGCGTGAGCTTTCTGGTCGCCTCACGCTATGTTTCTGGGAGTCAAAGGCATTTGCGAGACAGTCACTTTTGCGAAGGGAATAACGCAGTTTTGCATTAGTTTTTGAACATTGACATGATTTGAACATTTTTAGGGCTAATCATGATCTCTCCAACTCACCAAACCGTGCGCAATTCAGATAACCGTAGCTCCCGCTACGTCAGTCGAAGCGCAGCACCCCAAACCAGCCGCTCACTCGGCGGCATGCACCACGTCGCCCGCCGAGGCGCCTTCACACATCAAGGACCCATCAAAAGCGCCATTCCGGAAGCGCAGATGTCCCTATGCGTAGTGGCGGCGCCCCTTGCGCCTTTGGGGTCTGTTTCGATGAGTTAATCATCGAGTTTGGTGATGGGGATTGATGTGGGTCGAAACCTGTTCGCGGACTTCCAGTCGGAGTTTTGACTGAGTCCCCGAGTAACAAACTGTACTACTGAGTTTCGGACTCCGAGCCAGGATTTTGGCCAAGTCCCTCAGTAACAAACTGCACTCCTGAAATCCGGCGGATCATCCACCGGACGCCTCGGCAGTCCTTCCGGAGCAAAATCCCCAGATGGCATTTTGTTACACGCTCCGGTCAATTATTCACCTGAAGTCAAACCGCGGCCGGCTCCCAGAACCGCCGCGCACACCCCAACTTTGGAAGCCCATATCTCCCTCGTTACTTGTCTGACTCCAGTGAAACAACTTCCACCGGATTTAGCAACTCGTCACCTTTGAGGGGAAGTTCTCCATTTTAGGATCCGAGCAATCCTCGAGTCACCAGATCCGTCGACAAGGATTTTCCTCTCTCTGGCGGCTCGTCGGCGCCTCCCGGCGCCGCACTTGGGCATGCAGAGGGGCAAATCTTCAACATTCTCCCCTTTGCACCTGCCATGCCCGCTGCTCCTGCTTGCTCTCACTCATCTTCCGCTGTGTCCTCCAGCCCATCATAGCTGGTCATCCCAAGCCCGGCCACGCTCGATGCGTGCTGGTCGACGCGTTGCGCTTTGGTCAAGCAATCCGCAAGCATGTTGTGCGTGCTGCAATGCTGCAGTATCACCTGCCCCTTTTCAACCATGTCCCGTGCGTAATGGTAACGCACGTCAATGTGCTTCGTCCTCCTGTGCTGCATCGGGTTGTTGGTCAGCGAGATTGTGCCGGTGTTGTCCTCTTGCACCACCGTTGGCTCCTGCTGCGGTACGCCCAGCTCCCCCAGCAACCTGCGGAGCCACACCGCCTCCTTGACCGCCTCCGCCAGTGCGATGTACTCTGCTTCCATTGTGGAGGTGGCAACGCAGTCTTGCTTTCTGCTGCACCATGAGACCGCTGCACCAGCAAGGAAGAACACGTAGCCGGATGTGGACTTCCGTTTGTCCACATCGCCAGCGTAGTCTGCGTTCGTGTAGCAGACCAGACGCAAGGGGTCCGCCCGCCCCTTGCCGTCGAACCTCAAGCGTGCATGCCGCATCGCCTGCAGGTAGCACAGAATGCGCTTGACCGCCTGCCAGTGTAGTGGCCCTGGATTGGCCACGTACCTGCTCACTTGGCCCACCGCGTAGGCCAAGTCTGGTCGAGTCGCCACCATGGCGTACATGAGGCTGCCCACCGCCGATTGGTAGGGCACCTCTGCCATATCCTCCCGCTCTTCTTTTGTTTGCGGCGCCATTGCCGCACTCAGTTCACAGGTCGTGGAGACTGGACTGCCAACTGGTTTGCAGTCCTCCATGCCGTACCGCTTCTGCACCTCGGCCACGTATTTGGCCTGTCCCAGCTCAAGCGTGCGCGCCCTCTGGTTCCGCGTAATGCTCACCCCGAGGTAGTACTCCACCTCCCCCATGTCCGACATCTGGAATCTGCTGCTCAGCAGCTCTTTCAGCTGCTGTAGGCTTGGCAAATTCGTCGAGCACACAATCAGGTTGTCCACGTAGAGTGCAACGATCTCATGGAGCTGTTTGTTGCGCCGCACATACACGCTATGATCCGCCTCACAGCGCTTGAAGCGGAGTTGTGCCATGAAGCTGTCCATTTGTTGGTACCAGCATATGGGTGATTGTTTTAGCCATTACAAGGACTTCCACAGCTTACACACCTTGCCCTCCGGCACCTCCGCCCCCTCTAGCACCTCCATGAAGATCTCTTTGTCTATGATGCCGTTGAGGAAGGCCGTCTTTACGTCCATTTGGTGGAGCTCCATGTCCTTCGCGGCCGCCACCGCAAGGATCGCCCGGATGCTTGTGAACTTGGCAATGGGAGCAAACGTCTCATTGTAGTACTCCCTCTTACGTTGTGCATAACCCTTCGCCACCAGCCGCGCCTTGTATTTTTCAACCACACCCTCCTTTGTGAACTTGGTCTTAAAGACCCACTTTGAGCCGATGACCTTGGCATCCTTCGGCCTGTCAACCAGCTCCCACGTATCATTTTCCGTGATGGACGCCAGCTCCGATTTGATGGCTGCGTCCCATTGATCCCCTTTAGGCCGTGCAAGCGCCTCTTGCACGGTAGTTGGCTCTGTTGATGCAGCCAGCATGCACCGTGTCATGCCAATCCATCGACCGGTGCTTGCGTTGAAGTGCTTCCCCGCTTTTTGCTGCCTCCCACTGCGGCGCGGTAGTTTTGGTGGCGCATTGTCACTCTGCTGCGGTCCCTCCGACTCAACACGCTCCAGTGAATCATCAACCGGACGGCTCCCCGAGGATCTCTCTGGTTACTAGCCTTATTTGGAAGACATAGATCGCATGTCATGCAATACTTACAGACATTGACACTCCATCCAGGCCACCAAAAGTGGTCCAAGAGTGTTTGTCCAGTCTTTCAAGGTCCCATATGACCTGCGATCGGCGGGTCGTGAAACTGGGAGATAATCTTCGCTCGAAGGTCTGTTGAGTCCTACACAACAACTTGTTCTCCGTGCCAGAATGCTCCTACGGCTTCCACCAATCTGTACTTGTCTAGATTTTGAGATTCTTGAAACCAAGAATCCATGCAACCCACCCAAATCATGGTTATAAAACCATTATAGTGGATAATCTCTCAAGGTGGTTGCCACTGAGGTGTAGGGGGGTCTGGTGTTTTCACTCTTACTGTCGTAATGGCCATAAAACACCCACTGACATCGGTGGTTGCTTTAATTTCCACAAGCTGTCAGCTTAGTGGATCGGCCACGTTCATGTGTCCTGGCCGATTTTTCCATGTGAACGAGAGTTAACTCAGGTATTCGCTCCAACATGACTGTCATCTTCATAGGTTCGGTTGCATTTGGAAAAAAACCAATGGGTTATGGTCGGTCACAACTGTCACACCCCCTTCACCACCCTCGAGGTAACAACACCACATATTGAAAGCGTGTACTACCACAAGGAGTTCTTAATCCCCAGTTGTGTGCCGTGTCTTAACGGGGATGAGCTTCTGGCTCCCATACGCAACTTGGTGACCGTTCTGCATAAGAGCTGCTCCAATTCCTACTTTCGACGCATCACATTGCACCTCCCACGGTTGCGATGGGTCAGGAAGAGCTAAGACAGGCGTTGTGGATAGGCGCACTTTGACTTTGAAAAGGGAAATCTTGCAACCAGAAGTCTAATCCCAATGCATGTCTTTTCTCATGAGCCTGGTTATTGGCACCACCAGGGTCAAATACCCTTGCATAAACCATCAAAAATATTTTGCAAGGCCAAGGAAAGATCGAATCTGCCCAAAAAACCTTGGGCGTGGCCAGTCCACGACGGCTTGGACTTTTTGTGCGTCGACACGGATACCATCCTTGCCGACTATGTGTCCAAGGTATTCGAGCTAATGTGCAAACTTGCACTTGCTCACTTTTGCATAAATTTTAGATTCCCAAAGGATTGCAAGGACCTTGCGCAGATATTCTATGTGCTCTCCCATGGATTTAGAGAAAACCAGGACGTTGTCTTGGTAAACTGAGATAAACTGGCCGAGTTACTTGATGAACAATTGGATCTTTTCTCCTCGGAATGTTGCCGTGGCGTTTGTTTGCCCAAAACATGAAACTTGGAACTGATAGTGTCCCGTGTGCGTTCGAAATGCGGTTTTGGGGACATCATCTTCCGTAATGCGGATTTGATGGTACCCTTAGACAAATCCAATGATGAAAAGAACTTTGCGCCTTGGATTTGATCAGACAGGTCCTTGATCCACAGTAAGGGAATCCATTTGTCACCGTCAGCTTTTTCAGCGCTTGGTAGTCCAAACACATGCGTAAACCACCATCCTTTTTGTTCACAAAAATCCAAGGCATACCACACCGCAAACTACTTGGCTCCATCCACCCCTTTTCAAGGTAGTATTTGATTTGGCGTTTGGCCTCTTGCCTCTCTGTTGGCCTGAGGTGGTACATGGGTCTAAATGGAGGAATTGCCTTTGATTGCAGCAGAATTGTGTGGCTCATGTGTCATTCTGGTGGAAGCCTAGTTGGTGGGCCTCCCCTTTTCAAGGTAGTATTTGATTTGGTGTAAACTCTGCTAGTACCTTCCAGTCATAAAAATTGACTAGGTTAAAATTGTCGACCAAAGGTATTGCAAATGTGATTCAACTTATCCTTTTAAAGGATTTTGCTTCAATCATCACGTCATACAAATCTTGTATAGTGGTTGGTGTCGCCATCGCTAAGCATGTACCATCATACATCTTGAATGGAGATGCAAGGTTCACTGGACAATGTCGGTCAGTAAGAGTAGAATGACTCTCAACAAGAGGAGAGAAAACAATAGAGAAATTTGAACTCGTCAAAAAATGAGCTTGTTTAACGTCCTCATCTGAAAACACAACAACACACAACATTGATATAGTTTTACCCCTGAGTTGTCCCCACTAATGTCACTCAGGGGTGGGGAAAACCCGCCCCACAGCGTTGTTCGTTACCACGGCCGATCCGATTGCCAACACCGCGGCCTTGTCCACGACCATGTCCACAGCCTCATACTACACCATCTACACGAGGTGCCGTAGCTGCAACAAACGTCACGGCCTCTTGCCCACCACCAGCAGCCTCAGGGCACTGGGCCCTAAAGTGGCCAGGCTGCATGAAGTTTTGGCAGATCCCATCTCGAAAGGCTGCGTTGCAACGCTCGCGCACTGCCTGCTGCTCGTCATTGTCGTGTCTGCGCTTGTTATTAGGGGCCTTGTGCCCACCAGTCTTCTTGGCTAGAGGGTTTGCACCTTGATTGCCCTTGGCCCCGCCTCACTATCCGGCTGACCCACCAGCCCCTGCAGCGTCCATGGGCATGTCACGGCCTTGTTGTGCACGTGGATTTGGCCGTACATCAGAGCAGTGCTTTGGGTTTGCGGAAAAAACTTCACTCATGTAGTCACGCAATGCCCTCCAGCTTGTCCAAGCTTGACCAATTGCCGTTGTGATGGTCTTTTCTTCAGCTTCTCCCTAGCCAGACCATCACGTAATTCTTGTAGCAACATGAACTCCAGACACTTGAAGGTCTGGGTTCCATCGCCCTCGATTAAGCTTTCGGCTTCCTCCACGAGTGCGGTGACCTCACTAAAGCAAGCTTCGAGCGAGCTATCTAGCTGCCCGAAGCCCTTGATCTTATGGAAGGCACGTTTTGCCTCCTCTTGCTAGGTACACTTCCTACACATGATCACGTAGAAGGTCTCCCATGGCATGGGCTACCAAAAAAGGTGTGGTTGCTGCGCACCCCACTCCTTGACCACATACTTAAGAGCTTATCTTCAAGTCGCATCATGGCGAGGTTGTCCCACCGACCGAGTGGTGCCTTATGGACATGTAGGACGTGCTCCATACGATTCAGCCAGTTGGTCAGCCTCACATCCTTCCGAAAGAAGAGGAAGAATGTGTTCATGATTGGCCCCGACGTCGTCGATAACGGCAAGTTGTCACTGCCACCGACGGTGGTATCAGCACCTACCACCAACTACAATTGTTGCTGTATCTTAACCTGGGTCACGCTCTGCAACGCCTTGTTAAGGTGGACGCATCGGCGGCTTGCCTCATGAGCAACCAGGCGCTGATGCTGGCAATCACGGTCGAGGTCCGTGATGCTTTGCCCGACATAGGCCAGCAGGTTGGCGAACGCTAACTTCAGCTCTGATGCCGTTAGAGCATCGCGATAACTTCCATGGCATCGTGTTGTTTGTGTACTTTTACCCATTGCAAGAGGGTACGGCTTTGTGCGCATGCCTCCAAGGAGTCCCACCTTTCAGAGGAGGCTGTCCTCAGCGACGAATCTCGACTGGGCGTTAGTCTATCCTATCGCGGCCACATCGTAGGAAGGGGGGACCGTCCCCAATCCTCCTAGTGGTGTCGCACCTCCACCGTCGGTGGTGATTTTGAGTCGGCCCACCGCCTTGGGAGCCAACTCAGCAACCCTTTGGCCGTCGTTGCAAATTATTTTTGCGACGATGTCGTCCGGCTCGTGCCCGCGGGATTTTTCCATGTGGCTGCTTTTGGCGCCTTTGCTATTGTCGGCAGCCTCACTACTATCGGCAGCATCACGCGATCCGGCAGGCGTCTTGCCCTTCTTGAGCAACCAGCTTGAATTAGCCACATGATGATAGAGATGATCACGATCCTTGTTGCCTTTGCCATTGTTGAATTCCTGCTCTTCCTCAGGGTCCACGCTCTGGTGGTCTTCCTCGAGCGTGTCATCTGTCCCGTGAGGATCGTCCACATGTACCTCGACGTGCTCGTCGAGCAGTTTTCTAGCTTCCACATGCTTCTCGGTGTCACCGAGGTTGGCGCCGGTCGCCTTCGGCGGTACGCTTGCCTTTAGTTTGGCAACCATGCTCCCGGTAGCAGCTCCCAAGACTTGGAGTCCGCCGAGGGCATGTGGTGATACCGTCACCATATTACCTTTGTTGGTCTTGGATGGTCCAGCACTTGTCATTCCGTCACCTGTGTAACTAGCACGCGAAGACCGTTGTGACCGTTGTGGTCACCCCATGACCTCAGGGAGGTGTCGCCTCCCAAAGTCACCTTCCTCTCACAATAGGTGAGGCAATTATACAATTCACTTCTATCTTTCTAGGACGCCACGATCGGCACAACCACGTGGTAGAAAAACAATATTTTTCTACGCCACCATGATCGGTACAATCACATGAATTCTAGGCACAACCCTAAGCCTTGACTCACGGCACTAGGCAAGCTAAAGAGCCAAGAAAAAGAAAGCAAAGACAAGATCAAGAAGCTACAATAATTTGAGCGCCGCTCAAAAAGGTGAGGAGAAGGAGAGGTCAAGTCTAATGAATATTTTGCACCCCCACACGCTCCCTCCTTACTAATCCTGTCTTCTTCTTTCTCTTCTTGTCTCCTGGTCTTCCTTAGCCTATTCTTGCATTCTCTTGGCACGCCTTCTGTCTCCTTGGAGGTGCACTCCATGTGCTCCACGGCAATGTGGCGGCCGCCAAAAATTCTCAAAGTGGCACCTTCCACTTCTTTATTTTTCTCTCAAGTCTTGAGATTCCCTGGTATTAGGCAAGGAACTTGCCACAGTTTTCTGTTTAAGAGGAGGAGAGGGAGCCTTGAGAGGAGGGAAATTTTTGGTGGTTTGGGGGTGGGTCCTCCCCATCGCGTCCAAGAAAAATTCACTTAGCCCCCTCACGCATGGGAGAAAATTAGAGGAGCTGGCACAAAAACATTAGAGCTCCCCAAAAGCTTCCCAATGCAATTTACAGTGCTTGAAATGTTTACGTTTTAAGCCCCTATCCCTCTCTGGCGTTTCTACTACTGCTACATCTGCTCTCAGCATTTTATATCTCTTATAGCTGCCGGAACCGTTGCACACTTGTCTGCGAGGGTCAACCTGCTCTGAAAACGAATCTAACAGCTCTGTCTCCAGCTCCTGCACTTGGGTCGTCGTCAAATTTGCAAAATGGCGTCTACACCTCACTCAAGGGGTCTTCCCTTGTGTATCACTCTTTCGGGAAATCCTCATCAACAACCTGTGCGAGGAGACTTGAATACTTCAAGTCTCTGGAGGCCCATTTATGTTTTACCTCGCCCCCTCCTTCTGTGTCAAAAACGAGGGGTTATTACCTTGAACTCGTGAGTTAGCACAAGTTTTCCAGTTTTGAAACTCGTAGTTTGATCTAAACTAACTCGAGTTTCATTTTTGACGTGTTTGTGCAAAATCGTCACGTGCAAGGCACGATTGACGGTTTTGCGCCGACGCTTTTGCCTTTTCTCACATCACTCTCGCTCACTCCTGTCCCTCGTCCTTGCTTGCTCTTGCTGACAAGGAGGGGCACCAAAGACAAGGGCACAAGGCCACAATCCTTGCCCTCAAGGCCCTCATGGCCTCTCGACCGCAGATTGAACCACCACCTTGATCGGCAGCTGGCAGCCTGCCGGTGGGTGGCCAGCCTGTAGTCTTACCGGCCGTCGGCCACCTAGCGGGCCAGCCGCCAGCCGGCCGGCGGCCAACGCGTGGCTGGCCGCCGGCCAGCCCTCACATTAGTGAGGGATGGTTGCGAACCACCCCCTCGCTACTGCGACGTGGGAGGGCTGAATTGGTCCTCCCGCTACACCATAGATGAGACGGAGGTACAAGGTCACATCCATTGTCTCTCCCAGCTGTGTGGAATCGTCCACCTTTACGGCGTCCTGCCCGTCAGGTGTGAGAGGTGTGGAGGCCGTGGGCACTGCACCAAGGAGGTCACTGAAACGCTCCTTTGCAACACATACGTATCAGGCCTGATGCACTACAAGTTTTCGACGTCTGCGGTCTTGCACGATCTCCATGCCAAGAAACACCGTTACATGACCAAGATCCTTCATCCTATAGGCGGTCTGGAGGATTGCCTTGGCCTCCTTCATGGCCTCCATGGAGGGAAACGCAATCAAAAGGTCGTCCACATAGACCAGGATGGCGGTAAACCTCTCAAGCAACCGTCGGAGAAAGAGAGAGGGATATGCCTCGCTCTGTACACATCTCGCACGTGTCATAGTGCTTGTGATCTTGTGGTTCCAGCACCGAGGAGACTGCTTGAGTCCGTACAAGGACTTGTGTAAGCGCCAAACCTTGTCACCTTCCTCAAAGCCTAGTGTCTGAGCCGCGTAAATGTCCTCATCAAAAGAGCCATGGAGGAACGCATTGTTCACATCCATCTGGTGCAATTCCCAGTCATTCTAAGCCACCACACCAAAAAGAGTGTGAGCTGAGGTCATGCAACTTCCAGGGGAAAATGTGTCAGTGTAATCGATGCCCTCAATCTGGGAATACCCTTTGACGATGAAGCGTGCCTTGTGGCATTCCAGTGAGCCATCCGGCTTCACTCTCTTATGAAGAACCAACTTGACCAAAATACCTTCCTCCCACGTGGAAGGTCGACTAGCTCGTAAGCTTCGTGCTCTCGGATGGCTCAAAGTTCATCCTCGCAAGAAGTACGTCAGACGTTTGCATCCTCTGATGAGAGAGCTTCCCTTAGTGTGCCCGGATCAGGCACCATCAAGGGAGAGCTATGAGTGGCGAGTGCACATGCCTCAGAGCCTGGCCTGATGACCACAAGGTCAGCTGGTGCATCACAAGTGATGCGAAATTCGCGAGTGACCAGATCCTGCCCTACAGGGCACGCTAGATGTACCTTTGTGTGATCTGTGTGGACACTCATGCCTAAGGCTTTCGTGTCGGGATCACCACTTGCAACGCTGCAAGTGGAGTGCCTCGGTGCAAAACCGGACACTTGCTGGACTCCGGAGACCAGTGGTCAAAGACGACCACCGGGCTCACGCGAGTAACCTAGGCTCGAGGAGCTCATCGCAAGCTCAGACACAGGCACAACCACATCTCGTGAGGACTAAGGCAAAGGGGTAGGTGACGTAGTGTGAGGAGATGCTGGTGAAATGACAAGAGACATAGGGTTGGGTATAGCAGTAGGAGTAGATGCAGGATCATGCACAGAGGCAGGAGTACTGGTGGACATGGATAAATAATCATGGGTGCATGTGGGGTGCGAGGGAACACGGGTAGAGACAGGTTCGACTGGAGAAGTCTCTGGGCCGACAGCTATGATCGCTGGGTCATCAAGAGTTGGAGACGGAAAAGTGGAGTGGGCTCGAATGAACACATCAGCCGGACGAGAGGTGCTCCTAGGCCTAGACTCCCCCATCCGTTGAGAAGCCTCACACGTAGGAACGTGCATGATGGACATTGACATGGTAGAGGTCAGGACACGGTAGGTGAGAGACTCAAAGAAGAGCGCGTCGCGGGACTTAACGATGCGACAACGGGCGAGGTCTCAAAAACGCCAGGCCTTTGACCGCGGGGAGATGCCCATAATGGCACTCAAGCGACCACGCGGGGAGACCTTGGACCCCTGATGGTCCTTGGTGTACCACACAAAAGCTACGGATCCCCATAAATGAGCAAGATGCAGATTGGCACGGTGGCCAAACCAGAGCTCGTACGTTGTAACGTGGTCCGGAAGGGGACCGTGCTGGAGGCGGTTCCAAACCCATGTCATGTAGGCAAATCCTTCAAATGCGAAGGATTCCGGGAGACTGCACTCAGACCGCATAGCACGAACCGCATCCTCCATGGTGTGGTTCCAGCGCTCAGAGACACCGTTATGCTGAGGCATAGCAGGAGCAAAGACCTGGTAAAAAAACCCCGTGCTTGGCAGAGAAACCGTCCATCTTCCCAAGAAACTTGCCGTCACCATCCGAGCAGAATGTATGCAGCGTATGACGGGACTGACGCTCAGCCATCACTAGCCAGAGACAAACTTCGAGAGCAGTGTCTCTCTTCTCGCACAGGCTGTAGAACCACTACATCCGGGTGAAGTCATCAGTAAGGGTCAGGACGTGTTGGCCCCGATCAGATGAAGACTCGAGAAGGAGAGGACCAAGAAGGTCCAAATGGACCAACTCAAGAGGGTGAAGAGCTCGAGAACGAAAGTCAGTGTAGGTGCAATGATGCATCTTACCCTGAGCGCAGAACAAACAATCGGTCTTTGGCGGCTTCTTGAAAGAGGTCGCATCAATACCGAGTGCAGGCTGTGTCTGAATGAGCTTCGATACAGTGTCGGAGCCCACATGACACAGGCAACGTTGAAGCAGTTGCTTGTGGTTAGCAAAAAGACCACCAATGACAAACACATAAGCGGGAGGGGAAGGGGAGCAAGGAGAAGAAGAGATCCTAGGGAAACGATATAGATCACCCACAATAGTGGCATGAAGAACAATGAAACGAGTATCAACAACGGTCGCAGTCGCGGAGTCTAGAGTGTGCTCCACAGAGAGTCTAGAGTGTACTCCACAGAGTGTGCAGGCACGCACAAAAAGCAAGCTAAGCTCAAGGTCAGGCACAAAAAGCACCTCAGAAAGATACAGGGGGCTAGACAGACCATCAAAGCACACAAATCCAGCACCCTGGACCGGCAATGACTGACAAGAGCCTGTGTAAACGGAGCGAAAACACGGAGTAGGACCAAGGACAACGAAGTCACTACGACGACAGGTCATGTGGTAAGTGGCACAAAAATCGATGATCCAGGTCCCAGTATGATCACGACTGGAGGACATCACTATGCAATGGGCAATGGAACACTCGGCCTCAGACGAGCGCTAAGAAGGAGGTGAGGAGGAACAACCAAGGGCACAAAGGTGAGACTCATGAATCCAATTGAGACTGTCAGGCCCATCATCATCACATACAAGTTATGCCCCCCCACACGAGTCATCACGACCTACAAGAACAGACGAACAAACAGTCTATGAACCACCCGGCATACATGGTCAATGGTGGGAAATCATGCACTATGTTTCTTGTGCACTCCACTAGTGCGCTCCAGCCCAATGTACTGACACCATGCACTCTATAGCGGGTGCACACAAGTGGTGTGATCTTGTTTATTATCTATATTTTCTACTCTCTTTGTCCCTCTCAGCACTATATACATCCTTCTCTCTTTCTCTACATCTCTCTCTCACTCTCCCTCTTCCTCCCTCTCTTTATCCCTCTCTTCCCTTCTTTGTTTCTATACCCCCCTCAATTTTTATCTCTCCTTCGTTTTGCCCATTTAACCCTTCCCATACCTTTCCCTCTCTCTCTCTCTCTCTCTCTCTCTCTCTCTATCTCTCT
>SZWC01005648.1:11104-34707 GCA_023375785.1 Penium margaritaceum | reverse complement strand
TCTCTCCCTCTCTCTCTCTCTCTCTCTCTCTCTCTCTCTATATATATATATATATATATACATATATACATATACATATACATATATGTCTCTGATGCTTTATCCCTCCCTCTCTATCTTGATCCCCCCTACCAACCTATATCCTATATTCCTTTATTCACATTATTTTGTCTCATGACTGTTTTGGTGTGTTCTTTATTCTAAAAATAAAAAAATAAAAATGTATTAGACGATGATCTATCCTGGTCTTCTGTTTGCCAATTGTGATATGTTTGCATTAAAGATCCATGGTAACAAGACATACACCAGTAGCTCGAAGTCATTTGTCTAAGACATTGATCGTTCTCGCTCAGGGGTATCCAGCACGTCTTCAGTTCTGCCCTATCGAGTGGCCAATCGGAGACATTGTCTTGCGTCGAAGTCTGTCGGCAGTCAATATCTGCCGGCAGAAATCAGGATAGCCTGTCGTCTCACTGACCTCATTGCCGTCGGAAGTCTGAAGAGGAGCATGTCCCGATTCTAAGACCCCCCAGTACGAGTTTTTGTGCATATGGGTTAGTGTGTTCGATTTGTGTGACAAAGTCCACTCATTGTGCGGTGCGGTGCTGTACAACTGCTATTCGCAGTAGTTTGCGATGTTAGTTATCGAGAACTCAACATTGTTTGCGAGGATGGCCACCTGGGTTGTCAAACAAATGATTCAGCACGAAAACATCATTTGTCGTTTCTTGTCAAGCAGGCGTTTAAACCTAGCGAGAAAAAAAATTCATGTCTTCCATGACCCGTTTTTGCGTATCGAAACACATTTCTACACACTTCTTGACAGCAATATGTTTTGAATAGTTAAAGCAAAACATCTGAGCTAGGGATTCCTTCGGCAACGTAATAAAGATCATCACAGGCATTGTTAAACTTTTTGTTGAGAGGATTCGGCGTCTTTCTCTATTTCAGAAGAAAATGCGCATAGATTGAGAGTGTAATCTTTGACAAAAACACCCAATCGACAGTCGGAGACTTTCCCTTTTTCCACGGCAAGATATCTACAGAGAATGTTGTCTTTGGAACATTTCTTTTTCCGCTAATGTTTGTGATGTTTTCAATGTGGTGTCTTCGATCTGAACATATGAAGAACAGGCCCTACGTTGGCACTTTCCAGTTCGGGTATCGAACCTCGCAGTAAATACGTTTGCTTTTTGTCGATGTCAATCTTATACTGAAAACCCTGATGTTTTGCTTATTGAAATACTAGATTTATCCTCGCAATGCTCCCATTTCAGAATGAGGTTGTCATACATTGAGTGCGTGATAAGTGAAATTTCACACTCATTTCGAGTGCACTCGCCACATGCACTACCCCCGTACACTGGGACCATCTCTAGACCACCTTGCAAGTACCAAAGCGAAGAAGCTCTCGTGTCATAGCTGGCTATGACAACAAAAGTACACTATCGTCGAAGGGTAAGCGGTTGTCGAGTTTAGTACAAAAAGGTGCTTGGAGTGATCAACCAGACAGTTCCCACTAGCGAACCAAAAAAGTATATGAAGAAACGACATACGTGACCTGCGTTTGAGTTTTACTACGTAGATACAACATACGGAATCTTGGAGCATGTTTACGTCACAGGGTTCATTAAAGCTGTCAAAGTCTCCAAAAGCCAGATAAAACAAAACAATCGGCCTTTTATACGCTGCTCAACATTTTTAAATCAGTTTTCAGACATATTACTCTATTCAAAATCAGGTAATTCTTCCCACAGTACATTAACTTGCCATGATTATGAATAAGAATACGTTATGTTATAAGAAAAACGGAATACAGTTTTACCTCAATAATTGCCTTCGTAAAAAACACCTATGCACAGTATAAGACAAATCAACGCACTGGGTGTACTCTTTGTGTACTTTTATATGGTGAGTGAGGGCACTTGTCACATACACTAGCCTCACGGACTAGTGTTCTTCCTATGAGGAGAATTTTCTGGCCATATGAGACAAAAATCAAGGTAGTCTTGGATACATAAGACAAATGAGCACACTGATTGCGATCTTCATGTGTTTTTGTATGGTGATTGAGCGCACTGGCCATATACACTAGCCCCACGCACTAGTGTCCAACCTAACAAGAGAATCAGTTGGCCATATAGGACAAAAGCTAAGATTCACTTGGATGCATAAGACAAAGTAGTGCACTGAGTGCGCTCTTAGTGTACTTTTATATGGTAAGTGGACGCACTTGCCACATACACTAGCCCCACGCACTTGGGTCCATCCTAAGAAGAGAACGTTTTGTCCTCATAAGACAAAAGCACACTCCTCCGATACACTAGTCAAGACGTGTAGGCATTGGCAAAAAGAACACCCTTTGAAGAAATCACACTAAAGGCACACACCAAAAAGGGAGTGTATGAAATGGCCACGATTAGCCATACCTCCCGTGGGTCCGGGTCGCCACTGCTCGCCGGTGGGGAAGAGGGAACTGCTGCATTTGTGGTCGCCTCGCGACCAGAGGTTGTGCTGCTCGGCGTAGACTGTTGTGCATGTGTAGTCTAAAGACCGCGAGTGATCCGCGTCCAGTCGAGCGGGTACTGGCACTCGGTGTAGCAATGAGTGCCTCCATAGTTGTATTAGTGAACAGTACATCCACTGCTACCGCGCGGTGACTGCTGCTGCTGCTGCGACTGCTTCAGGCCCGTACCGCGCCTCTTTTTTCCCTTCTTTCCGTAAGCTACTGCTGCCACATCCTACGTCCGAGTCCGGGTAATCGGGGTGGAAGAGGAAGAGGAGGATGTGCCAGAGGATGGAGGAGCGGACTAGTAGAAGGGTGTCAGTGGCAATGCGATGACAGCCGCAGCAAGGGGACTCTCGTGATGGGCCACGGCTGCCTCACCGGCGGAAGTCACCTAGAGGAAAAGCTGATGCACCCAAGGAAGAAGCTAAAGGGACGTGGAGAAGGGCTCGAGCACGGCGTCGCTGTACCCCAAGAAGATATCTATGTGCTTAAGACGAACTCCAAGCATGAGCGTGCGGAGCGCCCACAACTTTGTACCTTCTGAGGTCCCAAGGTGCATGTAGATGCACATGGCCCACCACCAGTAATCGGCTGTAGGCTTGACAGGTCCCTCACAAAGGGAGTGAAAGGCATGAATGTGAGCCGTGTGTATGAAGGGTGGCGTGTGTCTCTACAACACGCAGGGACAATGCTAAGTCCTAGCCCTAATGTGGATCAGCAACCGCGCCTGTGCCAGCGTCTCCAAGGAACAGGCAAAAGTCCACAACGGTTTTGCGCGGCATGGCATAAAGGAGTCCGCGCATCACCTTGGCTGCTGTCACCACCTGTGCGCGATCCATAACCTGGTACAGACTGATAGTAGGATCATACCCCCTCTGAATTGGCCCAAACCTTGAAAAGAATCTCCCAGCATTCAAAGCCGTCCTTGCTGGCATATCGTGGGGGTGGTGTCTCGAAGTCCTTGGGTTGCCACTCCGTAGGAAGAGCAACCACAGGCTAAGAAAGACGAGGGATGGGGAAGACACTGGGACGAGGAAAGTCGTTGGGGCAGTGATCGGACAAGGATCGCTCTCCGAGAAAAGGGAGTCATATGTGGGGGTTGAGAACTCGTCTGAAGCTGGCGAAGACGCTCCTACAGTAAGCGAATCTCGCTCTCATGAGTGCCATCCTCCATACTTGGCATGTCACGGTCCTCATTCCAAGGATCAAGAGGTGGCAAGACGTGTCCTGCTCTGGTCATCGGTGCAGATGCTGAATGTTGTGCAGAGGGTATGACATTGCCGACTCCCTCGAAGGTCTGCCATGGGGCCGTTCACAAACCACGAAGAAGCTCAATGAGTGTATGGATGGCGTCAGTCTCCTACTGCTACAGAAGACGCATCTCATCCTTCTGGCTCCGTAGGTCCTCAGTAGCCTGTGAGCGTGGGCTCATGACCCCTGAAGAGGAGAAAGAGAGATCTAGTGGTCCTTTATCCTTGTCTCCAACCAGAGCCATGTCAGCGCTCAGTATGGGCCGGGATGTCAAACTGGTCAGATTGCAGAACTGTAAGTGTTTCTTGAGAAGTTCAAAAGCTGGCAGTTGTTGACTTTCCGACCCAAAACGTTTGACCAAGGAAAGTGTTGACATCAGCAGGGGTTGGTTTGCGTCAACACGGACCTGATGATGTCAGCAAGGAAAACACTGACGTCGGCACAGTTTTTTTTTGTTTTCTTTTGCATTCCTTCCGGTTGTTGCCCCGCCACGCAAGGGACGGCTCCTCCACGGCAGCCACGTGGAAGCTCTACAGTAGCTCCCGCTCGACTGTTGTTGCTGGTATGCCGTCACCTGTAGCAGCAGCCGCGTAGCTGCTTATTAAACTGTGACATCAGCTGCGCGCTACTGCTGTGCTGTGACGCTACTGCACCCTACTGATGTTGCACGCTGCTATTGCTACGTGCTGCTGATGCGTTGTTGCTCTGTTGCGGTGTTGTTGCTGCTGTTGATGCGTCTTGCTATTGCTGTTGCTCAATAATGCTGCTATTGTGCGCTACTAGTTGTTGCTGCTGCTGGCTGCTCGCTACTCGCCGCTCGTTGCTCGCTGCTTGCCATTGCTGCTGTTGTTGCTAGCGCCAATGCCACCAGGCATTGGTGGTTGCCACCTGGCAATACTGCTGCTAACGGTTGCTACTGCTACATTCTCACATGCTGAAGGCAGATGATGTCGACGGTACTTGGGGGACGTCTACAAGTCCCAGTGAATCGGGTGCAACAGTGACGCTCACTGTTGCTGCTCTGCTGCATCTCTGCTACGCAACTCGGTGAGAACTGTCTCGTCGCTCTGATGCCATGAGAAGATGCGTGAAAGCTTCCTAGCAACAAGTTGCTGACTAGGCGTCAGTGCCTGTTCAGACGGTGACAATAGCCACAGGTCATACACACAACGGCAAGAGTCTGGCTAGGAGACACAAGTCAAAGTGTCAGAATGCTTCAATGGTATTTGCAGAGAGAGATAACAAATGACAGGTCCATAGCATAAACACCTGCGGCGGCGCACGGTGGGTGTCGTACGAAACAGTGAAAGGTCAGTCCTAAAACCAACCCAAAAACACTGTTTTGGCCATAACTATGTGCAGACAAGTCAGAATGCTACACTGTCTAAACCTACACGTGTAGGATCTCAAGCCGGACGCTATGACTGGTGACATGCATTCATCCGGCATCACACAGTGGACACACAATGCAAAACATGCAAATCGGGCCTACGGCCAGTCCACCAAGAACATCGTACAGGCTGTAGAAAAACTATAGAAGGTCCCAGACAGCATCCAAGACTCTTGGGCGGTCGTCAGTCAGATCCGAGTAGGTGGTGAGAAGATGTGTGGAAGCTTCCTAGTGACACAGCCACTGACTAGGCGTCTGTGCCAGGTTAGACAGTGACGACAATCACAATTCGTGCACAAAACGACAAGGTTCTGGCTAGGAGACACAAGGCAAAGCTTCATAATGCTTTAAAAACATTTGTAGAGAGAAATGAAAAATGACAGGTCCATGGCATAAGTACCTGCTACGGTGCGCAGCGGGTATCGCACGCGGCAGCACAAGATCTGTCCTACAATTGGCCCAAAATCACTGCTTTGGCCGTAACTCGGCTCAAACATGTCAGAACGCTACACCGTCTGAACCTAGACATGCAGAATCACAAGCCGGACGCTACAACTGAAACATGCATGCATCCGGCATCAAACGGTGGACACACAATGCAAAAGCATGCAAATCGGACCCACGGCCAGTCCACCGATGAACTCCTACGTGCTGTAGAAAAAACCGTAGGAGGTTCCGGGCAGCGTCCAGAGCTTCGGAACGGTCGTCGGTCAGCTCCAAGCTGGTAGTCTACCACCAGACGACGCACCGGTACCACCAGGGTCTACATCAGGGATTTGTACGAGTATGGACATGGCTGAGTGGTCATAGTAAACTGTACATGTCGACAGGAACGTCACAAATCACAACACTCCCCCATGGTATGCATGTCCATACACGTGCAGCACTGATACGAGTACAACAACGAGTGCAAAAACAGTCATGACAAAGACCCAGACACACCCTACACTCAGCCACTCTCAGGCAAGGGGCAAAGCTCAACAAAACGAATGGCCACCAGAAACTTCCCGCGTACTAGTGCCTTTGTCAAGAAGTCAGCACGCTACATGTCAGTGCCAACCCATATGACGGAGATCACGTGTCACTCCACCAGGTCACGGACAAAGTGATGCTCAACCACGATGTGCTTTGTGTAAGCGTGAAAGACACCAGAGTTCTCTGCAATGGCAAGAGCACTACGGTTGTCGCAACGAAGCACAATGCCAGGTACTAACTGCCCCAGCTCAAGGAACAGGCACTACAGCCATACTGCCTCAGCGGCCCCTGCACCCAGAGCAACATAATCTGCCTCCAATGACCTACGTGCAATGCAGCCCTGCTTCTCGTTGCGCCAGGACACAATGGTACCACCAGGAAGGAACACATAATCGGTGTGACTGCGTCCATTTGGATTCTAGGCCCAGTCGTTGTCGGTGTAGCCGTCAAGGACCACCAAACACTGTCGGCGAAAGCAGAGTTTGAGGTACGGTGTGGAGACCACGTACCGCACTACTCGTACAGCCGCCTGAAGGGCTCTAGCTTATGGAGATTGCGAAAACTGTGCAAGGAGGTTGACGGCGAAGGCAATGTCAGGGCGTGTGGTAGTGGCCAGGTACATTAGAGATCCGATGAGACGGAGGTACAAGGTCACATCCATTATCTCCCCCAACTCTGTGGGATCTTCCACCTTCAGGGCATCCTGTCCATCATGTGTGAGAGGTGTGGAGGCAGAGGTACAAGGCACTACGCCAAGGAGGTCACTGAAGTGCTCCCCCACAACATGTACATATCAGGCCTGATGCAGCAGTAGTGTCCGACGTCTACAGTCTCGTACGATCTCCATGCCAAGAAACATCAGTGCAGGACCAAGGTCCTTCATCCTATAGGCAGTCTGGAGGATAGCCTTGGCCTCCTTCACTGCCTCCATGGAAGGTCACGTGATTAGAAGGTCTTCCTCATAGACAAGGATGGCAGTGAACCGCTCAAGCGTCCGTCGGATAAAGAGAGAGGGATCTGCCTCGCTCTGTACATATCCTGCAGGAGTCAGGGTGCCGGTAATCTCCTGGTTCCAACACCGAGGAGACTGCTTGAGGCCGTACAAGGACTTGCGCAAGCGCCAAACCTTGTCACCGTCCTCAAGGCCAGGTGGCTGAGCCACGTAAATCTCCTCATCCAGAGAGCCATGGAGGAATGCATTGTTCACGTCCATGTGGTGCAGTTCCCAGTCATGCTGAGGCACTACACCAAACAGCACTCGAGCTGAGGTCATGCGGTCGACAGGGGCAAAGGTGTCAGTGTAATCGATGCCCTCGATCTGAGAGTACCCCTTGACAACCAAGCAAGCCTTGTGGCATTCCAGTGAGCAATCCAGCTTCACTTTCTTCCAAAAGACCCATTTGACCTGAATAGCCTTCCTCCCAGGTAGAAGGTCGAATAGCTCATAAACTACGTGCTCTCGGATGGCACAAAGCTCATCCTCGCAGGCAGCACGCCAAGAGTCAGCATCATGTGATGAGAGAGATTCCCACAATGTGCCCGGGTGAGGCGCCATAGAGGGGGAGCTCTGCGAGGTAAGAGCACATGCCTCAGTGCTAGGTGTGACGGCCACAAGGTCAGCTACTACATCACAAGCGATATGAAACACGCAAGTGACAAGATTGTGTCCAACGGGGCACGCTGGATGTACCTCTGTGTGCTTAGTGCGGAAGCTTAGCCCTAGGGCCTTTGTGCTGGGATCGCCACTCGCGATGCTGCGAGTGGAGCGCCTGGGTGCGGAGCCTGACACTCGCTGGACTTTGGAGTCCAATGGTCGAAGACGACCGCCGGGCTCACGTGAGTAGCCCGAGCTCGAGGGGTGCACCTCAGGCTCAGAGACAAGCACGACCACAGCTGGTGAGGGGTGAGACAAAGGAGCTGGTTATGCCATACGAGGGGATGCATGTGTGGGAGACACGGGACTGGATGTGACTGTAGGAGCAGGTGAGGTAGGACCACACACAGAGGCAGGAGTACTGGCGGACATAGGTATAGGAGCATGGGTACCTGTAGGGTGTGAGGGAAAAGGGGTAGAAGTCGGCTATGCAGGAGAGGTATCTGGGCTAATAGTGAGGATCGCTGGGTCATCAAGAACCACAAACCGAGAAGTGGAGGGAGCTCAAACGGACACATCAACTGGGCAAGAGGTGCTCGCATGCTCAGACTCCCACATCCGTCGATAAACGTCACACGTGGGAACGTGCAAGACAGACAGCGACGTGATCGATGTCAGATCACAGTAGGTGAGAGACTCAAAGAAGACCGTATCGTGTGACTCAATGATGCGATGACAAGCAGGATCCAAAACACGCCAGGCCTTTGACTGCGGGGAGATGCCTACGAAGGCACACAAGCGACCCCGTGGTGACACCTTGGACCCCTGTTGATCCTCGGTGTACCACACAGAAGCCAAAGACCCCGAGACACGAGCAAGGCACAGGAAAGCATGGTGGCCAAACCAGAGCTTGTACGCTGGGACGTGGTCCGGAAGGGGACCGTGCAGGAGGCTGTTCCAAACCCAAGTCATGTAGGTGAATCCTTCAAAGGCGAAGGACTCTAGGAGACTGCACTCAGACCGCATAGCGCGAACTGCATCCTCCATAGTCCGGTTCCAATGCTCAGAGACACCGTTCTGCTTAGGAGTGGCAGGAGCGCAGACCTGGTGAAAAACGCCTTGCTCGGCGAAGAAACTGTCCATCTTGCCAAGAAACTTGCTGACGCGATTCGAGTGGAAAGTATGCAGTATGTGGTGGGATTGACGCTCAGCCATCACTAGCCAGAGACGAACCGCAAGAGCGGCATCACTCTTCTGGTGCGGGCTATAGACCCACCGCATCCGGGTGAATTCATCAGTCACTGTTAGGACATATCGACCCCAATCAGACAGAGAATCCACACGGAGAGGACCGAGAAGGTCCGAATGGACTAACTCGAGAGGGCAAAGGGCACGAGAATGCGAATCAAGGTAGGTGCAACGATGCATCTTACCCTGAGCGCAGAAGAGACAGTCAGTCTTGGGCGGCTTCTCAAAAGAAGCCGCGTCAAGACCGAGTGTGGGCTGTGTCCGAATGAGCTTCAACATACTGTCGGACTCCACATGATGCAGACAACGATGAAGCAATCACTGGTGCTCAGCAGATAGAACACTAGTGACAAAAGCACGAGTAGGAGGGGAGGGAGAGTAAGGAGGAGGAGATATCCGAGAGACACGATACATGTCATCCACAACAGAGGCCCGAAGGACAACATTACGGGTGTCAATAGCCGTCACCGTCGCGGAGTCTGCAGTGTGCTCCACGAAGAGTCCCATCAGTGTGTTGACATGCATAGAAAGCCAAATGAGCTCAAGATTAGGCACAAAAAGTACCTCACAAAGATGTAGGGTGCCAGATGGACCATGGAAGCACACAACCCCAACACCCTAGACCGGTAAAAACTGACCAAAACCTGTGCGGACGGAACGAACAGACGCAATCGGACCGAGAACAACAAAGTCACTTAGCAGACAAGTCATGTGATGAGTGGCACCAAAATCGATGATCCAAGTGCCACCGGGATCATGACTAGAGGACGTCACTGTATAACGAGCAATGGAATACTCGGCCTCAGACGGGCGCTGGGCAACGTGAAAGGCAGAATGAGGAAGAGCACAAAGGTGAGACTCCTGAATCAAATCGGTACTGACAGGCCCACCGTGATCACATGCCAGCTATGCCCCCCCACACGAGTCATCACGAGCTACAAGGACAAACAAACAAACAGTCTGTGGACCACCCGGTTGTGACAACACACTGGCACCTCCCTGAAAGCAAAGCGCGAGAAGGTGACGGACCTTGGTGATGGTGCAGTCACGTGGGTCTGGGTCGCCACTGCTCACCGGTAATGAAGCAGAAACTGCTGCAGACGTGGTCGTCGCACGCCTAGAGGATGTGCTGCTCGACGTAGACCGTAGTGCATGCGCAGCTTGAAGCCCGAGAGTGATCCGCGCCCAGTCAAGTGGCTGCTGGCACTCGGTGTAGCGATGAGCGCCTCCAGAGTTGTAGCAGTGAACAGAGCGTCTACTACTACTACCCGATGACTGTTGCTGCTGTGACTGTTGCTGGCCCAAACTGTGCCTCCGTCTCCCTTTCTTCCCCTGTGCTACTACTACCACATCCTGTGTTTGAGTCGGAGTTATCGGGGTAGAAGGGGAAGAGGAGGACGTGCCAGAGGAAGGAGGAGTAGACTGTAGGAGGGGCGTCGGTGGTCACGTGAGGGTTGCTGCAGCAAGGGGACTTTCCTGATGAGCCAGGGCTGCCTCACGGGCAGAAGTCACCTGAAGGAAAACCTCATGCACCCAGGGAAGAAGCTGTAGGGAGGTGAATAAGGTCTCAAGCAAAACTTCGCCATACCTTGTGAAGATGTTTGCGTGCTCAAGGCAAACTCCGAGCATGGTCGTGCAGAGTGCCCACAACTGTGTACCTCCTGAGGTAACAAGGCGCGTGTAGATGCGCATGGCGCGTCGCCAGTAGTCAGCTGCAGACTCGGCGGGTCTCTGACGAAGGGAGTGGAAAGCATGAATGTGGGAGGCGCGGGTGGCGTGCGTCTCTGCAATAAGCAAGGATAATGCCAGATCCCAGCCTCTATGTGGATCAGCACCTGTGCCTATGCCGTCCTCTCCAAGGAACGAGCGGAAGTCGACGACGTTCTCGCACAGCATGGCGTAAAGGAGTTCGCGCATCGCCCTAGCTGCTGCTAGCACCTATGCTCAATCCGTAGTTTGAGACAGACTGTGGTAGTAGGGCCACACTCCCTCTGAAGTGGCCCAGACCTGGAAAAGGATCTCCCAGCAGTTGAAACTGTCCTCGCTAACATATCATGGAGGCAGTGTCTCGAAATCCTTGGATTGCCGCTCCGTAGGGAGAGCAATCGTAGGCTGAGAAAGACGAGGGATGGGGAAGACACCGGGAAGAGGGAAGTCACTGGGATGGACATCGGGTGAGGATCAAATCTCGAGAAGAAAGGAACGAGTCGTGTGTGGGGGCCGAGAGCTCGTATGGAGCTGACAGAGACGCTCTTGAAGCACACGGATCTCACTCTCATGAGAGCCACCCTCCATGTCTGGCATGTCGGGGTCCTCATCCCAAGAATCAAGAAGCGGCGGGTCGCATCCTGCTCCTGTCATTGGCGTTGGTGCTGACTGATGTTCAGAAGGTGCGGCACCGACCGCTCCCTTGGAGCTCTGCTGTGGGACCGTGGACTGACCACGAAGAAGCTCTGTGAGTGTACGGATGGCGTCAGTTTGCTGCTGCTACAAACAGCGCATCCTGTCCTGCTGACTCGCGGCTGTTACGCCGACGGGTGGCCGCTCCACAGCAGCTGTGTAGAAGCTGCGCAGAAGCTCTACAGTAGCTTCTGCCCAGCTGTTGTTGCTGCTGCATCAGCACCTAGAGCAGCAGCCGTGTGGCTGCATGTGCAGCTGTGACAACGACCGCATGCTGCTGCTACTGTTGCTGCACGCTGCGGCTGCTGCGCGCTGCTGTTGCTGCGAATTACTGCCGCCGCGCGCTATTGCTGTGCTGCTGCTCCGCTCTGCTACTGCTGCTGCTACTCAATGCTGCTGCTGTTGCACGCTGTTACTGCCCGCCACTGCTGCCATCGCCGCTGTGCAACGCTGCTGCACGCTGCTCCTGAGTGCTGATGATGCTACGCACTGCTACTGTCGCGTGCTAATGTTGCTGCTGCCCGCCGCTGCTTGCTACAGTAGTGGCCTTCTGCTGCTACTACTAGTGCCAATTTTGGCAGCTGCTAGCGGCTGCAGCCTGCTATAGCTGTTGCCTGCTGCTGCTAGCGGCTGCTGCTGATGCACTCTCACGTGATGATGGTGGGTGAAATCGACGGTAGTCGGTTGTCGTTGACAGGTCCCTGTGGATCTGCTACAGCGATGACTCTCACTACTGCTGCTCTGTTGCGTCTCTGTTGCGCAGGTCAGCAAGAACTATCTCACAGCTCTGATTACCATGAAACGATGCATGGAAGCTTCCTAGAAACACAGCTGCTGACTAGGCGTCGGTGCCAGGTCAGACAGTGACGACAATCACAAGTCGTGCACACAACAACAAGGGTCTCGCTAGAAGACATAAGGCAAAGTGTCATAATGTTTCAATAGCATTTGCAGAGAGAAATGACAAATGACAGGTCCATGGCATAAGTACCTGCAGCAGCGCACAATGGGTGTCGCAAGCGGCAGCATACAACCTTTCCTAAAACTGGCCCAAAACCATTGTTTTGGCCGTAACTCAGCGCAAACATGTCATAACGCTACGCCGTTTGAACCTAGATGTGCAGTATCACAAGCCGGACGCTACGATTTGTCACATACATGCATCCAGCATCAAACGCTGGACACACAATGAAAAAACATGCAAATCGGGCCCGACGCCAGTCCACCGATAGACTTCTACGTGCTGCAAGAAAACCGCAGGAGGTCACGGGCAGCGTCCAGAGCTCTGGAACGGTCGTCAGTCAGCTCCAAGCTGGTAGTCCACCACCAGATTGTTGGTTTTCGTGCATCTCTCATTGTACTCTATTCCTTCCTCCCGGCTTGTGTACATCGGCGTACAGATGACTGATGGTGAGACTCGACACTGTTGGAATGTCGCTCGGTGGAACCGATGCACGCTGAGGCCCACTCACAATTCGCTGGAGCCTCCTCCCTCCGGCGATGCCCTCAGCACCATTGGCAGGCCTCCTCGGCGGTCGGGCCGCCGGTGGTCACTGCCACTGCAGATGCTGTCTACATGCACCTAGCGCTATTTCTGGTTGTGGCATTGCGTCTGCTTCATCATGCTGTGCCTAGGATCCATGTCTCTTGCTGTGTGGCCCTGTTTGACATCACTCACTGTCATAGGCACTGCCTGGATTCGGGCAGCCGTAACTCTTTGCTGCTATTTTTCTAGCTGATTCTAGCCGCACGACTGTATTCGCAGCGTTGGTATCATGGTATCATCAAATTTTCAGGCAAAACGATCGACGCCCGGGTTTGGGATGTCAGGCGTCTGGCAAGGCTCACCGAGAAAATCTTACCTGCCAGAAAATAGGTCTAGGACTATTCTCTGATTGGCTGGTTAGCTGAGTCACAAGTTCTACACTAGTGGGGGGGAGCTAGAACTTGGAGGGGTCTCCCATTGTTACTCATTCTTCATTCCTAATCAGTTACTTTCAGTTTTCAGCTGCTTTCTAGCACTAAAACTGGCGTGCGCACTTCTGAGTAACAAACCCAGAGCCTCCAGACTTAGTCCCTAGAGCAGCAGACTGAGGGGGGAGCAGACTTAAGCAACTAGCGTGGAAGCCCGCACACTGCATCAACAACGCTGTTGCCGCAATCTGTTGCCTAGCATTTTTGTCTTGGTATCAGAGCCAGAGCATAGTAGCAGGAGCAGAAGACTGACGTACAGGTGCCAGACAACGCCAACGGACCTCCATTTCCGCCAGTGCAGGGGAAATGCTGCCGCATTTTTTCCGGTAGCATTGACCCGCCTGGTGGCCGCGTCAGAATTATTCCCATGGCCGTTGGGCCAGGGGAAATGCTGCCGGATTTTTTCCGACAGCATTGACCCCCACACTTGACACGAGGAGGTGAGCGGCAGGCCACGTCAGGTGCTTGCTGGCGACGATGCACACGACGACGTCATCCAGGTGTGACGGACAGCAGCAGCACCAGCTTATAGCGGCAGCAAGCAGTGGCAACAGCAGCAGTAGGAGCTACACACAGCAACAGCCGCCAGCAGCAGCAGCTCGCAGCAGCTCGCAGTAGCAGTAGCCCGTAGCAGCAGCAGCAGCTCACAGCAGCTTGCAGCAAGAGCCGCCAGCAGTAGCAGCAGCAGCAGCAGCGGCTGCCGTAGCAGCCAACAGCAGCAGCAGCCACAACTCCCCGTAGCCCGCTGCTCGCTACAAGCAGCAAGGTGCTGGTAGCGAACTCGTTGCTCGCAGCTCGTCGCTCGTAGCGAGCTCGCAGTGACGAGCAAGAAGAAAAGAGAAGAAAAAACTAGATCCCCACCCAGCCGCAAGAGCAACAGTAGTAGCAGCAGCGGTAGCAGTAATAGTAGCAGTAGCTGTAGCAGCAGCAGTAGCAGTAGCAACCGCAACTGCGGCCACGCAGCAGCGGCTACATCAACCGTTGCTGATGTCAGCGCCCATCTGCTGATGTCACTACTGATGTCACTGTTAATGTCATCAACAACACAAGAAAAAAAGAAAAAAAATAAAGTAGTAACCCTGCACATACTGCAGTAGCATCTGCTGACGTCAGCCATCCTCGGCTGACGTCACTGCTGACATCAGTACCACACAAAAGAGACAAAAGTAAAAGAGAGGGGAGAAGAGAGGCACCATAATCCACTATGACTAGTAGTCCCTCTGAGGAGGGGTCCTCCTCTGTTGGGGGGACCCCCAACCTCCCTTTCCTACAGCAACTACAGCAACAGCAGTAGTCGTAGTAATCACAGTAGCAGCAGCAGCCCTCTGGCGTTGTTGGCGGCAACCCTGACCCCCTGGTTGCTCTTTAGTAACAGCTCGCCGCCTTGACGCACCAACTTGCAGCGCTGCATCCATTGGCCTCCCACGCTGCCACCAGTGTGTTGCCACCATTTATTACTCCAGGGCACGCCAGCCCCCCTGTGTCCGCCGCCACGCATTACCTAGCGCAATAGCAGACTCAGTGCCAGCAGCAAACAGTGACCTCCGCCCTTGGCCCCACTCTGGGTGCTGGCCGCAGGCAGAAGGACTTTGAGACGCCGCCTCCGCCGCTTCAGGCCGGCAAGCAGTTTCGAAGCCGGGAGCTCAGCTTCCGGATCTGGGCGCATGGTGAGGGCCCGTGGGCATACTACACCCTCCCATATGACCCCACCCAGGCCGACCAGCTGTATGACGCTGGTCGCGCCGTAGGTGCCCTCGTCCCCGTCGCCCCTTCGGCTTCACGCCTGGCCCTAGAGCCTTTCCACGGCGACTTCACCGCTAGTGCCACCCCAGACCCTACAGCCGCATGGCACGTCCTTACTCATCCCCATCGCGTGTCCAGCGAGGCTAAGACCAGCCGTCTGTTGCGGGACTTCAACTCCTTGCACATGGGGGAGACCGAGACAGTCACCGCCTACTGGCAGCGGGCGGAGGACATCCTTCATCATCTCGGCACCTCTGCCCCACCCCCTCTGGTCGCGCTACTCACCATCAAGCACGGTGCCCCCGACACATACGCGGACGTCTTCGTGTACTACTCCCACGATGTCCTCTCCACCATGGCGGCCCAGGGCACCCTTATGCCTTCGGCATACGAGCTCTTCCTCTGGATTGAGGAAGCTCGTCTGGAGTCCCGACTCCAGCGCACGGAGGCTCTCGCCTCCCGTGCCGTCGCCTCCCCTGCCGTCGCCTCTATGGCCGTTGCTTCCCCTGCCACAGCTACCTCATCTTCTTCGAGGAAGAAGAAGCGCCGGAACAAGAAAGGCAAGGGTCCGCCGCAGCAGAAGCAACAGCCGTTGACCGAGTCCAGCGGTGGTGGCTCGGTCTGCCACAACTGTGGCCAGCCCGGGCACGGGTGGTACACGTGCCCTCTCCCGACAGACAAGGCGCACGTCATTGCCACCATGTGTCGCCAGCGGGAGCGCCGTCTTGCCTTTGCCTTTGTAGCTACCGCCTGCCCTGATGCCTCGGCCAGCAGCTCTGCCACTCCGACAGCTCCCCCAATCCAGCAGACAACCGCGCCACAGCAGTACCATCCGCAGCCGTCGGCGCCTCCGTTTCCTTGGCACAATCCTCCTCAAACCTGGGCGCCGGTGTCGTCACTCTACACTCGGTCTACACTCGCGGTCCGTCCTCCCATGAATGTCAACAGGAGCAATTCATCGCGCTCTAGCTCGGCGTGCCTCGCCCTCCCCCCCCAGGGAAGTACGAATTGTGTCACTTCTTGCTCTCCTGTCCAGGCCTGCATGACTGAGACTGAGCTACGGTCGTGTCCCGTTTCCTCATCTGTCTCGTCATCTCCCATGGTCTCCTCTACCCCCTTCCATGAAGACATTACGTGGCTTGATGATTGGCAGTCCCGTTTTGCGCCCCCTTCCACCGCGTCTGCGTCTCTTGCCTGCTGCCATGTGACCGTTAGTGATCAGGCGACCCCGGTCCAAGACCCTGCTGAGACCTGGATCATCGACTCCGGGGCCACGCACCACATGACGGCCTCCCGTGAGGCCTTTAGCATGCTCGGTCCTGTTGGCAATGTCTCCGGTGACCGGACGGGCTCCGGACATGTGTTGCCTATCCGCGGTGTCGGTGTCATTCGTTTCCGTGGTCCTGCCAGTGATGTCTTTCTGACCAATGTCCTCTTCGTCCCAGGTCTTGAGCTCAGCCTCTTGTCCGTCACTGCCCTTGACCGCATGAGCATGGACATTGTGTACTCGCGTGGTGTTGGCACTGTGTCGTTGCGTCCATCTGGTCTTGTTGTACTACACGCCACTGCCCGTGGCAACCTATGGCATGTACCTCGTATGTCCTCCTCTCCTTCAGTCTCCTCCCCATCGGCCGCCACAGGCCATGTGTTTGCTACCAGCACGCTCTCTCCTCAGCACACCTTCCTCTTGCACCACCGCCTTTGCCACGTCTACTCTGTTGTCATAGATAGCATGTTCCACACCTAGCCGACCAGGGGCCTTGACCCGAAGACTTTCCCTCTCCCGTGCCCCACAGAGTGCATTGATTGTGCTCAAGGCAAGATGCACCGGTCCACATACCCTTTGTCTTCCTCCCGTACATCCGCCCCTCTCGACCTGGTCCACTTTGACGTCAGAGGCCTTCTTTCCACTGAGTCCATCGGAGAGCATGGTCGCTATGTCCTCACCCTCACTGACGACTATTCTCGCTACCGCTGGTTCTTCTACCGTCGGCAGAAGAGCGATGTCACCCGCGCCATCCAGAAATGGCTTTTCCTTGCGGTGTACAAGTGTGGACGCTCTCTTTGCCGCTTTTGCTCCGATCGCGGTGGTGAGTATATGGGTGAGACCACGACCTTTCTCGCCTTCCGCGGTGTCCACCATGAGACGTCTGCGCCCTACACGCCCGTCCAAAACGTTGTCTCCAAACGGAGGAACCGTACCATGGCCAACGTCTTCCACACCATGCGGTTCGAATCTGGTCTCTCCGATGGCTTCTATTTTAAAGCCATGGCCTACACGACATGGGTCTGGAACCAGATTCCCCACGGTCCCCTTCCTCGCCAGTCCACGCGGTACCAGCATTGGTGCGGTCAGCACGCTGACCTCCGCATGGCTCGCGTCTGGGGCTGTGTGGCCATTGTGTGGCTGCCCGTCCCATAGCAAGGCGTCAAGCTCTCCCCCCGTGGACATCCGTGCACCTTCCCTCAGTGTCTCTCGTCAGTCCAAGGCCTGGCGCTTCTGGGATCCATCCCAGCACTGTATCGTCGAGTCTCGTGATGCCCTCTTCTTCGAGGACCTCTTTCCCCGCAACCTCATTCGCTCCGGCTCATCCGTGTCTATCCCGTCGCGTGGGAGAATGGTGAGTCTATCCTCCTTCCTGCCGCTTTTGGGTGACACATCCCTCAGCCCCTCCGGGCCAGCAGCCCCAGCCGCGTCCACTGGCCCCTCCAGGCCAGCAGCCCCAGTCGCGTCCACTGGCCCCTCCGGACTGGCAGTCCCAGTGGCGTCCACAGGCCCCTCCGAGCCGGCAGCCCCAGTCGCATCCACTGGCCCCTCCAGACCGGCAGTCCCAGTCGTGTCAGCTAGCCCCTCCGGGCCAGCAGCCCCTGTCGCGTCCACTGGCCCCTCCGGGCCGGCAGCCCCAGTCGCGTCCACTGGCCCCTCCGAACCACTAGCTCCAGTCACGTCCTATGGCCCCTCGGGGTTGCTAGCCCCAGTTGCATCCACTGGCCCTCCGGGCCGGCAGCCCCAGACGCGTCCACTAGCCCCTCCGGGCCGGCAGCCCCAGTAGCGTCCACTGTCCTCTCCAGGCCGGCAGCCCTAGTCGTGTCCACGGGCCTCTCCATGCCAACAGCCCCGGTTGCATCCGCTCGCCCTTCCGGGCCAGCAGCCTTGGTTGCATCCACTGGCCACTCCGGGCCAGCAACCCCGTCCACCTCCGTTGGCCCGTCGAACTCATTACCATCTCCTGCCCTGCCACGCTACACACGTGGCCCAGGCGGCAACCTCCGACCCAGGCTGTCGGTGAGCGCTCAGACCGTGGCACCGCGCTCCATGGCACCTCGGTCCCCTGTGGCTCCAAGTGTCTCCTCCACTCCCACGGTCGTGAGTGGGGATCCTGGCACCAAGGCCCTCGGCCTGACCACCTCGGCCATCGTTGCAGACCTTCACCTGGGCTCCGCACTGGGCTACGCCATGCTTTATCACGAGCATCGGCACGCTGTTAGGACTGCACTCACGCGCATCCCACTTGGAGCTCGAGATGCACATGCTCTCTCAGTCCGCTCCACAGCACGCCCAAAGGACCTAGCCACCCTGCACGAGGCATGAGCCTCTCCTGAGGCCACACACTAGGACGCTGCCTGCGCCGATGTTCTTGCTGCCATCCGACAGCACCACGTGTATGACCTCGTCGACCTTCCTCCCAGTCGGAAGGCCATCGGCGCCAAGTGGGTCATTCTGCGCAAGTGGAAACTCGATGGGTCCTTAGACAAGTACAAGGCCCGCCTCACAGCCAAGGGGTTTGCCAAGATCCCTGGGGCCGATTACGACCAGATCTTTGCCCTAGTTGGCCCGTTCTCCACCAGCCGGGCGCTCTTCAGCCTGGTTGCCCAACATGGGTGGGAGCTGCATCAGATGGACGTGAGCAACGCTTTTCTCCATGGCCCACTGGAGGGTGAGGAGCTCTACATGGTGCAACCCCCAGGCTTCGACGATGGCACTGGGAGATTTTGCCGGCTGTGGAAGGCCTTCTATGACCAGAGGCAGTTGCCTCGGTGTTGGAATCAGGAGATCAGCAGCACAATCTTTCGCGGCGGGATCGAAAGCATCACCGCTGACCCCGCACTGTTTGTCAGTCCGCGAGGCCAGATATTCACTGTTGTTCTGGTTTATGTCGACGATCTCCTCATCGCATTGCCAGGCACGGCTGCCACCCAGTATGTCAAGGACTTGCTGTACACCGCCTACCAGGTGAAGGATCTCGGATCTCCCCGAGTCTTCATGGGCATGGAGCTCGAGCATGATTGCTCCCAAGGCGTTCTGCATGTCCACCAGGCTGCCTATGTGCAGACTCTGTCCACCCGCTTTACGGAGGACCTGCCAATCGTGCTGAGCGCATCCTCACCCATGTCACCTGATGGCCAGGTGAAGCTGAAGAGTCCTGACCCAGCAGTTTTGGGGGAGCCAGTTGACGTGACCACGTACCTGCGAGTCATCGGGTCACCTATGTTCCTGGCGACGACGACGCGCCCAGACATCGCATTCGTTGTCAACCTCCTGGCCCATTTCTCTCAGGAGCCGCATCACCTGCACTTCGAGGCCACAATCTGAGTATTGTGCTATGTCGTCTCGATTCCCCGACCAGGTCTCATGTTCCGCCACCAGCCATCTATTGTCGTAGTAGGCTACACCGACAGTGACTGGGCCGGCAGTCCGGATGGTAAGAGTCGCACAGGCTGTATCTTTGTGATTGGCGGCACAGTTGTGTCCTGGCGCAGTGGCAAGCAAGGGTGCATTGCGTGCAGCACTGCTGAGGCTGAGTACATTGCCCTCGGCTCAAGCGCGTGTGAGAGTGTGTGGTTACGTCGTCTGTTGTCCAAGTTGCGTCAGTCTGTCACATCCATCACGTTGCATTGTGACAATGAGAGTGCCATGGCCATCGCCAACAATGACGGCGTGCATCACACACGCACAAAGCACATCAACGTTGAGTATTACTATGTGCGTTTGTTGTTGCATGACGGCAGTATTAGTATCGTGTGCGTTGAGACAACACGGCAGCTTGCTGACTTCTTGACCAACGCAGTGAAGCACGACTCGTTCAAGAAGGCTGTGCATTCGGTCGGCGTGCGTGCGTGAGTGACTGTCTTTGCCCTTGCCTGCGTCTCTGCGTGGCCTGGGGGAGTCTAGTTGTTGACGGGTGTCTCTGCCCGCACATGTGCACTACGTGTGTGAGTCATGGGGGAGTGTTGGTTTTCGTGCATCTCTCGTTGTACTCTGTTGTGTCCTCCCAACTTGTGTACATCGGCATACAGATGACTGACATTGAGACTCATCACTGGTAGAGTGTCACTCGGTGGAGTGAACGCACGCTGAGGCCCACTCGCAGTTCGCTGGAGCCTCCTCCCTTCGGCGACGTGCTCAGCTCCATCAGCAGAACTCCTCAGCGGTCGGGCCGCCGACGGTCACTGCCACTGCAGATGCTGTCTACATGCACCCAGCGCTGTTTGTGGTTGTGGCATTGCATCTGCAGCATCATGCTGTGCCTAGGGTCCATGTCTCTTGTTGTGTGGCCCTGTTTGGCATCATTGACTGTCGTAGGCACTACCTGGGTTCGGGCAGCCATAACTCTTTGGTGCTATTTTTCTAGCTAATTCTAACTGCACAATTGTGTTTGCAGCGTTGGTATTGTGGTATGGTCCAGTTTTCAGGCAAAACGGGCGACGCCCGGGTTTTGGGCTGTCGGGCGTCTGGCAGGGCTCACCGAGAAAACCCTGCCTGCCAAAAAATAGGTCTAGGACTATTTCTTGATTGGCTGGTTAGCTGAGTAACAAGTTCTACACTAATGGGGGGGAGCTAGAACTTGGAGGGTTCTCCCATTGTTACTCATTCTTCATTCCTAATCAGTTACTTTCAGTTTTCAGCTGCTTTCTGGTGCTAACACTGGCGCGCACACTTCTGAGTAACAAACCCGGAGCCTCCAGACTTAAGTCTCTAGAGCAACAGACTGAGGGGGAAGCAGACTTAAGCAATGAGCGTGGAAGCCCACACGCTGCATCAACAATGCTGCTGCCCCAACCTGCTGCCTAGCATCTCTGTCTCCGATGATGCACCGGTACCACCGTGGTGCGCATCAGAGATCTGCATGAGTATGGACACAGCCGAGTGGTCATAGTAAACTGTACAGGTCGACAGGAATGTCACAAGTCACAACAAGTGGCCCATCACCGGGTGACGCACCAGCGCCACCTGGGTCCGCAATAGGGGTCTGCACGAGCATGAACACGGCCGAGTGGTCATAGTGAACAGGTCAAAAGGAGCGTCACAAATCATATCACCATGTCTCTTACCTCTGATTTTGACTTGCTCTTTGTCGTAATGTCAACTAGCGGATGAGGATACATGCTTGCAAATTCTTAAAACCGTACCTAAGAAGATGCATAGAAGCTTCCTAGCCACACTCCCGTTGACCAGGCGTCAGTGCCTAATCAGACAGTGACGACAGTCACAAGTCGTGCACGTAACGGCAAGGGTTTGGCTAGGGGACACAAGGTAAATTTTCTGAATGCTTCATAAGCATTTGCAGCGAGAGATAACAAATGACAGGTCCATGGCATAAATACCTGCCGCGGCGCACAACGGGTGTCGCATGCGGCGGTCCAAGAGCTGTCCTAAAACCGGCCCAAAACCACTGTTTTGGTCGTAACTCTGCGCACACATGTCAGAATGCTGCGCCGTCTGAACCTAGACATGCAAAATCTCGAACCGGACGCTACGACTAGTCACATGCACAATTCCGGCATCAATCTGTGGAAGGACAATGCAAAACATGCAAATCAGCCTCAAGAGTCTGTCCACCGAGAAAACTCTAGCGTCTACAGAAAAACTGCAGAGTACCACAGCAAGCACCCGGGACGTCATGGCAGCCGCCTGGTGGCTGCTGGCGGGTGAATCCACCAACCATCAGTGCTTCGGCGCCAGCTGGGTCCGCATCAGGGATCTGCACGAGCATGGACACGGCCGAGTGGTCACAGTAAGCTGTACAAACGGACAGAAATAGCTCACATCACAACACTCCCCCATGACCCGATGGTACGCATGTCCATACGCGTGCAGAACTGACACATGTGCACAACTAGATGTACAACAGTTCATGCTCACACACCCCACTCTCACCCACTCTCAGGCAAGGGGCATAGCCCGACAGAACGAATGGCCACCATGAACTTTCCATGCGCAAGTGCCTTGGTCAAGAAGTCAGCCCGCTGCATGTCCGTGCCGACCCAGATGATAGAGATCACCTGTCGCTCCACAAGATCATGTACAAAGTGATGCTCAACAGCAATGTGCTTTGTGCGTGCATGAAACACACCAGAGTTATCTACGATGGCAAGAGCACTCTGGTTATCATAGCGCAGAACAATGCAGGGCACAGACTAACGCAACTCACAAAACAGACGCTGCAGCCACACCACCTCAGCAGCCCCAGCCCCCAGAACAACATACTCAGCCTCCAATGAGCTACGTGCAATACAACCCTACTTGCCACCGCGCCACGACACAATGGTGCCACCAAGCAGGAATGCGTAGCGTGTCCGACTGCGCCCGTCAAGACTCCACGCCCAGTCGTTGTCTGTGTAGCCGTCGACTACTACCGAATACTCCCGTCGAAAGCAGAGTCCAAGGTACGGTGTGGATACCACGTACCGCACCACTCGCACAACAGCATGAAGGGCTCTCGCCAGAGGACACTGTGAAAACTGTGCAAGGAGGTTGACGGAAAAGGTAATGTCGGGTCGTGTGGTAGTGGCCAAGTACATCAAGGAGCCGATCAAGTGCAAGTATAGGGTCACGTCCACTGTCTCCCCCAGTTCTGCAGGATCATCCACCTTCAGAGCATCCTGCCCGTCAGGTGTGATGGGGGTGGAGGCTCTAGGAACTACACCCAAGAGGTCAGCAAACCGCTCCCCCACAACATGGGCATAACGTGCCTGGTGTAACAAGAGTGTCCGTCGCTGGCGATCACGCACGATCTCCATCCCGAGAAACACAATTGCAGGACCAAGGTCCATCATCTTGTAGGCAGCCTGGAGAACTGCCTTGGCCTCCTTCACGGCCTCCATAGAAGGAGACGCAATCAGGAGGTCGTCCACATAGACCAGGATGGCAGTGAAACTGTCAGCTGTCCGTCTGAGAAAGAGGGACGGGTCAGCGTCACTCTGTACGTAACCGGCACGTGTCAATGTACCAGTGATCTCCAAGTTCCAGCACCTGGGAGACTATTTCAGGTCGTACAAAGCCTTGCGTAAGCACCAGACCTTGTCACCAACCTTGAATCTAGGTGGCTGGACCATGTAGATCTCCTCCTCTAAGGTGCCACGGAGGAACACGTTGTTCACATCCATCTGGTGCAGCTCCCAGTCGTGGTGAGCAACAACCCCGAACAGAGCGCGAGCCGTGGTCATGCGGCCAACCGGTGCAAAGGTGTCAGTGAAATCCACTCCCTCAACCTGCGAGAACCCCTTGGCCGTCAAGC